>CAKNXH010000477.1:63571-80931 GCA_932178445.1 Andricus quercusramuli
ATGTAAATTTTCTACGAAAATAGTTGAATTTTCAACCCAACAACACAAATTTTCAACAAAACAGTTGAATTTTAAATAAAAAAGGATAACTATTTAACAAAATTGTTGCATTTTCAAACAAGCAGTTGCATTTTTCTCCAAAAAAGATGCAATTTCTACTAACATAAATGAATTTTTGAATTTGAAAGACAAATTTTCAAAAAAATAGTTGAATTTTCATACAAAGAAGATTTCAGATGAATTTTCAACACTAAGATATGAGTTTTAAACAAAAAAGTAAATTTTCTACGAAAATAGTTGAATTTCCAACCCAGCAAGACGAATTTTCTAAAAAACCGTTGAATTTTTTACCAAAAAACATAACTTTTTAACAAAATTGTTGACTTTTTAATTAAACAGTTGCATTTTTATCCAAGAACGATGAAATTTCTAATAAAATAAATGAATTTTCAAATAAAAAAGACCAAAATTTTCCAAAAAATAGTTTAGTTTTCATTCAAAGAAGATTTCAGTTGAATTTTCAACACTAAGATATAAAGTAAAAAAAAAATAAGTAAATTTTATACGAAAATTTTTAGAATTTTCAACCCAAAAAGACGAATTTTCAACAAAACAGTTGAATTTTCAAATTTTCAAATGATATGAATTTTACACAAAAAGTACATTTTATACGAAAATAATTGAATTTTCAACCCAAAAAGGCGAATTTTCAACAAAATTTGTATCCAAGAAAGATGAAATTTCTATTAAAATAAATGAATTTTTAAATTAGAGAGACAAATTTTCAAAAAAAATAGTCGGATTTTCATGAAAAGAAAAAAAAAACACAAAAAGTACCTTTTCTACGAAAATAGTTGAATTTTCAATCCAAAAAGGCGAATTTTCAGCAAAACAGTTGCATTTTTCTCTAAGAAAGATGAAATATCTACTAAAATAGATGAATTTAAATTAAAAAGACAAATCATAAAAATAGTTGAATTTTCATGCAAAGAAGATTTCAGTTGAATTTTTAACACGAAGATGTGAGTTTTAAACAAAATGTAAATTTTCTACGAAAATAGTTGAATTTTCAACCCAACAACACAGTTGAATTTTAAATAAAGAAGGATAACTCTTTAACAAAATTGTTGCATTTTCAAACAAACAGTTGCATTTTTCTCCAAAAAAGGTGCAATTTCTACTAACATATATGAATTTTTGAAATTGAAAGACGAATTTTCCAAAAAATAGTTGAATTTTCATACAAAGAAGATTTCAGTTGAATTTTTAACACTAAGATATGAGTTTTAAACAAAAAGTAAATTTTCTACGAAAATAGTTGAATTTTGAAGCCAACAACCCGATTTTTCAACAAAAAAGTTGAATTTTAAATAAAAAAGGATGATTTTTTAACAAAATTGTTGAATTTTCAAACAAACAGTTGCATTTTTTTCCCAAGAAAGATGCAGTTTCTACTAAAATAGATGAATTTTAATTTTAAAAGACAAATTGAAAAAAAATAGTTAAATTTTCATCCAAAAAAGACTTCAGTTGAATTTTCAACACTATGATATGAATTTTACACAAAAAGTACATTACCTACAAAAATAATTGAATTTTCAACCGAAAAAGGCGAATTTTTAACAAAACAGTTGCATTTTTATCCAAGAAAGATGTAATTTCTAATAAAATAGATGAATGTTCAAATTGAAGACAAATTTTCTAAAAAATGGTTGAATTTTTATGCAAAAAAGATTTTAGTTGAATTTTTAAAACTAAGATATGAATGCTGAAAATAAAGGTAATTTTTTACGGAAACAGTTGAATTTTCATCCAAAAAATATTTTTACTGAATTTTCAACATTATGATATGAATTTTACACAAAAAGTACATTTTTTACGAAAATAGTTGAATTTTTAAACCGAAAAGGGGAATTTTCAACAAAACAGTTGCATTTTTATCCAAGAAAGATGTAATTTCTAATAAAATAGATGAATGTTCAAATTAAAAATACAAATTTTCTAACAAATCGTTGAATTTTTATCACAAAAAGATTTCAGTTGAATTTTCAAAACTAAGATATGAATGCTGAACATAAAGGTAATTTTTTACGGAAACAGTTGAATTTTCATCCAAAAAATATTTTTATTGAATTTTCAACATTATATGAATTTTACACAAAAAGTACATTTTTTACAAAAATAGTTGAATTTTTAAACCGAAAAGGGGAATTTTCAACAAAGCAGTTGAATTTTTATCCAAGAAAGATGCAATTTCCACAAAAATGAATGAATTTTTAAATTAGAAAGACAAATTAAAACAAAATTGTGAAATTTTCAAACAAATAATAAAATTTATAACTAATAAGATAATTTTCAAGAGGAAGCAACTGCAAAAAAAAGAAATAGAAATAGAAATACGAGGAAAAAAATTAATAATAAGAATATTATATTAATTAATATTCAAATACCAGAAAATTCATTTTGTATAATTTTTAACCTAGAATATTTTATAAACGGAATAACAACAATTTCAAATTTATTCTTCTTAACAGTTACTTAAACTTATAGAAATTCCTGGACTTATACAAGATTTCTTTTGTTAATTCCCTGACTTTTCCTTGACCAGTAAAATTCCTTGACTTTTTTTGTTGTTAAATTGTTGTTGGCTGGGTTCGTTTTTCACTCAAAAGTTTCTTTAGCGCACAAAGTTAAATTCCTATTAAATTCCTGTACTAATTAAGGTACGGTCCATAATTTGAATGTTTTAATTTAACCGTGCAAGAGTATTCAAAAGCGCAAATATTTCTTAATTATGTCGCAAAAATTGGACTGTAAAATTCAGATTTTGATTATAAAATCAATTTCTTCTATTCCGGACTTGCGATTTACAATGGTAATTTCAAAATTCGCTCAAAATATAAAGAAACTGAATCTTTAACAATAAAATAAGTGAAGAAAACATTTTAAAAATAAAATAAAAATGCGTGAATTTTGGTTCAAACGTTTGTCGAATTCTTCAAGTAAAATAAAAATTTATGTTTAACAATTTACGAACATTATTCTTCATACTAATTTTTCCTTAAATATACAAAAACAATTAGCATTTAACTCTATCAAGTTGATTAAATACGATGTAGATGAGAAGATATAACCTAAAACTACATCACTGTTGGGCCTCTTGGACAAATTAAGGGTCATAATTAGCATAAATTACCTTTTAAAAAGAGCAGATCGACACAGCTTTCACATAGTGTATGTCCACAAAGGTTTACCATCAATTTTAAAGACGGATTTCGATATTTTGTGGTTTTACAACGTGGACATGCCTGCTCTTCCATGATTGAAATTCCAAAGAATTTCTTCTTAATTAACACTTTAACACACTTTATTACTACAAAATTGTATTTTGAAAGTATTGTCCTAAGTTTCTTATGATTAGAAACAAAGCTGGATGACTTATTTAAATTATAAGTTTGACAGAAACATGGAAAGTTGTTGTTTGCAACACCGTTTGAAATGCCGAACAAACATGCCGAACAAACATGCCGAACAAACATAACCTCCATTTCACAAAAACAGTGTTGACACACTTTCGAAAATAAAAATAATAAAATCATGAATGAAAATTATAGAATAAATAGGATTATTATTTGAAATCTCAATCAAAATGATTCAAATGTTGAAATAATGTTCCAAAAACTTAAATTCTTGACACTTAATGGATTTTATTAATCTTATTGAAGTTACATATTTTATTGCCATTAGGTTGGCTATAGTGAGACAAAGTTTAAAAATTCGGCGCGCGTGTAGTTTTTCGACTTGAGGGAAAAATAATTTTTGAATAGAAAATAAAAATATAATCTTTCTCTGAAAAATAGGTGTGTCACGAAAATATCGAAAGCATTGTTGTCGATTTTCCAATTTCATACACATAATGAAGAATCGAGGTTTAGTTGATTAAGATTTATTAATTAAACATTTTATTATTTTATTTCCAGTTAAAATAATTAATTTTCCACCAAGAAAGAGAGAATCTACAACAAAATCGTTGAATTTTCAACCAAACTGATGAATCTTTAATAAAAGGAATTAATTTTCAGCAAAAAGTGTAATAGTTGATATTTCCACTTTTTTGTTTAATTTTCAATAAAAAACTGTTAAATTAAACCAAATAATACGAATTTTCAACAGAATAATTAAATTTTCAACCAAGAGAGAATTTTCGATTGACAAATAAAAAAAATCTCATTCAAAATATTGAGTTTCTAAGTCATAAAGACGAATTTTTGAGAAAAAAAAAGTTGATTCAACAACCCAAAAATATGCATTTTCTAACAAAATAAGTGAATTTTCAAATAAAAAAGATCAATTTTCTAGCAAAACTGAAATAGCTATATTTTTAATAAAAAATTAATTGTCAACAAAAAAAAAAAAAACGAATTTTCAAAAAAATGTGTTGCATGTTCAACAAAAAAATGAAATTTTAACTAAAATGATGCATTTTCAATCCAAATAAAAATTTTCAACCAAATAGTTCAAATTTCACCCATAAAGGTATTATTGCTACCAAACAATAAATATTGAACACAATAGATGAATTTTCAACTAAAAAGATTAAATGCCCATAAAAAAAATTTCGAGGAAAAATTGAATAGTAAATTTTTAGTTAACAAAAATTAATTTTCAATGAAAAAACTAATTTTAAATCAAATAAATTAAATTTCAGGCAAAAAATCAATTTTCTGCAAAAAAGAATAATTTTCAACAAAATAGATGAATGTTCAGCTTAGAAAATTAACTTTTCAACGAATCAGATGAACTTTCAACCAAAAAGATTAAATGTCCATCCAAAAACTGTGGACAAAAATGGAATCGTTAAATTTTTAGTAAAAAAAAAATTAATTTTCAATACAACAAAAAATTTCCACCAAAAAGAATAATTCTTGAGAAAATACATCAATTTTCAACCAAATATTTTAATTTTTAATCAATTTTCAACCGAAAAGGTTAGATTTCTACCAAAAAAGACAATTTTTCAACAAAATAGATGAATTTTCAAATAAAAAGCATCAATTTTCAACAAAAAATAGAATAGTTTGCTTTTCAATTAGAGAAATAAGTTTTTAAGATAATAAAATAAATTTTAAATGAAATCGTTGAATTTTTAACCAATCAAATAAAATTCTATCAAAAAGATTAAATATTTATTTTAAAAAATTCGAAAAAAAATTTAGTTAAAAATGTGAATTTTCAACCAAATAGTTGAATTTTCAACTGCAGAAGATAAATAGAAATAGATGAATTTTCCAATAAAAAACATCACTTTTCAACAAAAAATAGAATAGTTTGATTTTCAGTTAGAGAAATAAGTTTTTGAGCTAATAAAATACATTTTGAATGAACTAGTTAAATTTTCAACCAAATAAATAAATTTTCTATCAAAAAGATTGAATATTTATAAAATTCGACAAAAGATTTAGTTACATTTTTATTTGAAAAAAATTAATTTTCAATGAAAACACTAATTTTCAACAAACGAAAAATTATTTTTCAATAAAGAAACTAATTTTCTACCAAAGAAAGAATAATTTTTAACAAAATAAATGAATTTTCAACCCAATATTTCAACTTTTAATGGATTTCTTAACCTAATAGTTGAATTTTTAACCAAAAAAGTGAATTAGTCACCAAGAAGATTAATATTCGACCACAAAAGACAAAGCTTCAACAAAATACTTTTATTAAAAAGAAAATAATTTTTAACTTAGTAGATTTTTTTCTAAAGAATGGATTTATATTAAATTATAATTTATGAATTTCAAATAAAAAACCATTGAATTCATCTAAAAAAGACAAATTTTCAACAAAATTGTTGAATCCTCAACCAAGAAAGAGTAATTTTCAACAATTTGCATTTTTAACCAGAAAAAATTTAATGTATTCTAAAAAAGACGAATTTTCTACAAAACAGTTAAATTTGTGAACCAGAAAAGCCAAAAATATGAATATTCAACAAAGAAGTTAATTTTAAACCAAATAGTTGAATTTCCAACCAAGTAGATAAATTTTCTACTGAGAAGATTAATTTTCCACAACAAAAAAAACGAATTTTCAACTGAATAGTTACATTTGCACCAAAGAGATGAATTACAAAAAATGAATTAAAAAAAAAACTTTATTTTCTACCAAATAGTTCAATTTTCAACCATTCCTATTTTACTGACAAAAAATATCAAAAGAAACGAATTTTTGAGAAAAAAGTTTAATTTTTCAACCCGAAAATATGAATTTTCTACAAAGAAATTAATTTTGAACCAAAAGGTAGGATATTTTACCAAATAATTTATTTTTCTACTAAGAAGATTAATTTTCTAAAAAAAAAAAAAAAAGGATTTTCAACGAAATAGTTACACTGTTAATCAAAGAGATAAATTTTTAACTAAAATTATGAATTTTCTAACAAAAAGATGAAATCTCAACCAAAATTATTTAGAAAATTATAAAAAAATTATAAAGAAAATGGTTGAATCCTCAACAAACAAACATAATAATTTTTAACCATTTGCATTTTTGACGAAAACAACATTTAATGTTTTCCGAGAAAATGCATTTTTTGCAAAACAGTTTAATTTGTGAAGCCGAATATACGAATTTTCAAGGAAGAAGTTGATTTTATGCCAAGAAGTTGAATTTTCAACCAAATAGATAAATTTTCTTCTAAGAAGATTAATTTTCTACAAAAAAAAAAATAATTTTCAACGGAATAGTTACATTTTCACAAAAGCGATGAATTTGAAAAGAATGAATTCTCAACAAAAAACTTCATTTTTAACCAAATAGATAAATTTGTCACCATTTGTATTTTCAACAATAACAAAAAACCAAAAGAAGCGAATTTTCAAGAAAAAAGTTCAATTTTTGAACCCGAAAAAATGAATTTTCAACAAAAAATAGCATAGTTTTCTTTTCAATCAGAGAAATAAGTTTTTAAGTTAATAAAATAAATTTTAAACGAAATAGTTAAATTTTTAACCAATCAAATAAAATTCTATAAAAAAGATTAAATATTTATAAAAAAAATCGACAAAAGATTTTGTTACATTTTTAGTTGAAAAAAATTCATTTTCAATGAAAACACTAATTTTCAACAAACGAAAAATTATTTTTCAATAAAGAAACTAATTTTCTACCAAAGAAGAAATAATTTTTAACAAAATACATGAATTTTCAACCAAATATTTAAACTTTTAATGGGTTTCTTAACCTAATAGATGAATTTTTAACCGAAAAAATGAATTTTCAACAAAACAAGATTTTCAAAGAAATAAATACACTTTCAACCAAAAAGATGAATTTTTAACTAAAATTATGAATCTGCAACCAGAAAAATTAATTTTTTATAAATTATTTCTACTTTTAACCAAATATATTAATTTTCTGATAAAAAGATGAATTCTTAACTAAAAATGTAATAGCTAGGTGCATAAATCATATTTCAACCAAAAAAAGATATTTATTTTGAATAAAAAATAATTGAAATAATCCAAAAAGATCAATTATTAATTTAATTTTGAAAGAGATAGTTCAACTTTCAACCAAGTAGTTTAATTTTCCAACACAAAGATTAATTTTATACTAAAAAAGACGAATTTCCCATAAAATAAATGATTTTCAATTAAAATAATGAATCTTCAAAAACAAATAAATAATTTTCAACAAAATAGTTTAATATTCAATGAAATAGTTGAATTTTCAAACAAAATGTTCATTTTTTAACCAAAAAAATTAATTTACTGCCAAATAGATGAATTTTCAACCAAATGGTTCAATTTTCAATTAAAAAAGGAAAATTACCAATTAAATAGTTAAATAGAATAACTAAATTTTCAGGTAATAAAATTAATTTTCATCCACAAATGAAACGATTTTTTCAACAAAATAGTTCAATGTTCTATCAAGAGGAATCATTTTCTTACAAACAGACGAATTGTCAGCAAACTAGTTACATTTTTAACTGAAAAAGATCAATATTTAACAAAAAAAAAACAAATTTTAAAAAATTGTCAAATTTTCAATCGAAAAGTTGGATTTTCAACCAAGAAGATTAATTATCCCACACAAAAGACAAATCTTCAACAAAATACATGAATTTTAAATTAAAAATATCAATTTTCAACCAAAAGTAGGATAGTTACATTTTAATTTGAAAAAATTAATTTTCAACAAAATAGTTGATCTTCAACAAATAAAATGAATTTTCAACAAAGTAGTTAAACTTTTAGCCAATTAATTGAATTTTTGACCAAAAAAGATGAATTTTAAACTAAAAAAAGATAATTTTCTACTAAACGATGAATTTTCAATCCAAAAAGTTGAATATTTAATTGAAAAGGTTGAATTTTCTATCCAAAAAGACGAATTTTCAACAAAATGGGTGACTTTTCGATTAAAAAATATGACTTTTTAACAAAATAGTTGAATTTATAAGGAAATAATTAAATTTTCAACTAAATAATATAATTTTCAACCAAAAGAGATGAATTATGATCTGAAAATATAATACTAGATTTTTGAATTGAAAAGAATTAACTTTCAACCAAAAATAGTAACATTTTCTGATTGATTTCTATTATTAGTTCAAATGTTAAATTAATTCACTTGGCAAGGGTCCAGAGTGGAATTAATAAAATTAACCCGAAAAATATGGGTTTCTTTTTGTTTATTACAAAATCTGGTCATAACTTAAGAAATAAGTTGTTCATTTAACAATTATCAATATTATCATACAATGCATTCACAACAAATTAGCTAAAAAATAATTTTGTAAACAAGTAAAAAATCACATGCATTAACTCTTTCGAAACTTCAATATACAGAACATAAACGAACTTACAATTAGATGGAAATGATCTCGAAATAGATCGCTTTACAATTTTTAAATATTCTTTGTGCAATAAGCACAAGCCTAGGACAAAATTCCAGTCGATGCGCTTACAACTTTCTGTACAAGGTAGTTTTCTATCACGGCTTTCGCTAAAAAAAACAAAAACATTTTAATTGAATAGAAATCTTAAATAAATAAGTGTCACAGGATTCAGGGGTTAGGGCGTCTACTCAAATCCTGGAGAAAAATTCCCTCACAATTCCAGGGGTTTTCAGGTATAAATTAATTAAAAATTAAAATAAGATAAAAAAATTATTTTGTTTTAGAATAAAAATTAAATTTCAGTTTTTTTAGGTATAATTTTTGTTTTAAATAATGTTTTTAAATTAAAAATTTGTTTTAATTAATGTTTTTTCAGTTTCTAAGGATTCAATTAATATGTTTAATTTATAAAGCATTGACAAATTACATTAGAAGATATTCTTAAACATATTAGCACCTTCAATTAATTAAATAATTAAATAATATTGAAAACTTACTTAATTATTTCTCGAATTTGTCCTTAAAGTCCATGAATTTGAATAATAATTCCAATACATTTTTATTTTATCTTCTTACACTTAAAATTGAATGCATATTTAGGTAATATCAATATGGATAATATATTAAATTCAATTTGAACCGCTTCAAATTCCTAACATTTCAAGTAAAAATATTGCATTTTAAACAAGATAGATGAATAAATTTTTTTTTTTATTTTCAACCAAAAGGATTAATTTTCTACCAAAAAAGACGGGTTTTCAACAAAATTCATGAGTTCTCAACCAAATAGTTGCATTTTCCACAAAAAACGGTTCAATTTTCCTCAAAATATTTAACTTTCGAATTAAAAGAGATCAGGTTGAAACCAAAAATGGAATACTTAAATTTTCAGTTGTAAAAATTAATCTTAAACAAAATAAAAACAAAATGATAAATTTTTCACTAAAATTATGTACCTTCAACTGTAATAGATGATGAACCAAAAAAGACGAGTTTTCAACAAAAGAAATAAATTTTCAACGAAATAATTGAATTTTCAACTAAAACAGAAAAAATTTCAAACAGATAGTTGAATTTTGAACTGAAAAAGATAAATTTTGACCAAAGATGGAACAATTGAATTTTCAGTTAAAAAAATTAGTTTTTAAAAACCAAAAAAAGAAATTTTTAACATAAGTGATACATTTTCAAATAAAATTATTAATCTTCAACCAGAATAGATGAATTTTGAATAAAAAAATTAACAAAAGAGTTTAATTTTCAAACAAGAAGATTAATTTTGAACACAAGAATTTAAATTTACACCAAAACATTAAATTTTTTAACAAAATACATGAATTTTTAACGAAATGGTTGAATTTTTAACTAAAAAAGCAAATTTTCAACCAAATAGTTGCATTTTGAACTAAAAAAGATCAATTTTTAACCAAAAAGAGAATAGGTAAATTTTCAATTAAAAAAATTAATTTTCAAACAAAGTGATAAATTTTCAACTAAAATGATAGAATATTCAATTATAATAGTTAAACTTTCAGTTAAAAAAACTAATTTTCGAACAAGGGGATCAATTTTCAAACGAGAAGATTAATTTTCAAACAAGAAGATTAATTTTCTACCAAAAAAGACAATTTTTCTGCAAAATACATGAATTTTCAACTAAAAAAGACAAATTTTCAACCAGATAGAATAAAAATGTAAGTTAAATTTTCAGTTGAAAAAAAATAGTTTTCCACACCAAAAAAATAAAAGAAATTTTCAACAAAAGTGATGAAGTTTCAACTAAAATAATTAATCTTCAACTATAATAGATGAATTTTAAACCAAAAAGATGAATTTTTAACGAAAGAGTTTAACTTTTAACCAAGTAGTTTTATTTTCGACCAAAAAGATGAATTTTAAACTAAAATGATGAATATTTAACTCGAATACTTGAATTTTTAATCAAAAAGATAAATGTTCAAACAAGAAAATTAATTTGCAACACAACAAAATTTAATTTTCTACCAAAAAATATAATTTTTCAACAAAATACATGAATTTTCAACGAAATGGTTGAATTTCCAACCGAAAAAGTCACATTTTCAACCAAATAGTTGAATTTTGAACTAAAAAAGATCAATTTTTAACCAAAAATGGAATAGACAAACTTACATTTAAAAAAATGTATTTTCAAACAAGAAATGAATTTTTATCTAAAAGGATAGAATATTCAATTATAATAGCACAATAATAGTTACACTTTCAGATAGAAAAACTAATTTTCAAACAAAAAGATTAATTTCCAAAAGAGAAGATTAATTTTCTACAAAAAAAAACGATTTTTCAGCAAAATACATGAATTTTCAACGAAAAAAGATAACTTCCTAACCAAATATAGTTGAATTTTCAAATAAAAAAGAACAATTTAAACAAAATGGAATAGTTAAATTTTCAGTTAAAAAAATTAATTTTCATATAAACTGACTAAACTTTCAACTAAAATGATGAATCTATAACTGAAATAGTTGAATTTTAAACGAAAAATATGATTTCTCAACTAAAATGATAAATCTTTCAAGCAAGAAGATCAATTTTTACGAAGAGAACGAAATTTCAACACAATACATGAATTTTCAACTGAAAAAGATAAATTGTCAACCAAAAATTGAATATTTAAGTTTTCAGTTCAAAAAATTTATTATCAACCAAAGAGATAAATTTTCAACTAAAATGATGGAATATTCAATTGGAATAGTTACATTTTCAGTTTAAAACAAATTACTTGTTTGTTCCAACAAAAGACCAAAAAGCGAATAGTTACATTTTTAGTTGAAAAAATTAATGTACCACCAAAGAGATTTAGTTTTAACTAAAATGAAGGAATATTCAACTAGAAAAGTTATATTTTCAGTTAAAAATAATTAATTTCCAACCCGAAAAAATAAAATTTTCATAAAAGTAGTTAAGTTTTCAACTAGAATAGTTAAATTTTCAGTAAAAAAAAATAATTTTCAGCTGGAGAATAAACGAATTTTCAACAGAATAGCTTATTTTTCAACCAAAAAGATGAGAATTTTCTATTAAAATGATGAATCATCGACCAAAAAAATTAATTTTTAACAAAAGAATTTAACTTTCAACCAACAACTGAATTTTGATTCCAAAATATATGAATTCTGAACGAAAAATGTAGTAGTTGATACTTAACCAAAAAAGATTTCAAGTTTTAATCAAAACAGTTGAATTCAACAAAAAAGACGATCTTTCAACTAAGAAAGATTTTTCAGTCACGAGAGAGAAAAATTGTAAACTGACTGTTACATTTTCAAGCAAAAAGATAAATTTTCAACCAAGAAGATTAATTTTTTACCAAATAAAACGAGTTTTTGACAATATACATTAATTTTCAATCGGATACTTGAATTTTCAGCCAAAAACAACCAATTATCAAGCAAAAATAGAATAGTTGAATTTTCACTGAACAAAATTAATTTCAAACAAAAAAAAACCGGGTTTTCAACAAATTGTTTGAGTAAAGTAATATGAATCTACTTTTGCAAATGAAAAATCTTTGTTATTCAATTACATATCGCAATTGATGAAAAATTAAACATGCTTTCAAAAAAATTCGGTCACTTTAAAAAAAATATTACCTGACATTTTCAGATTCTTCCAGGTATATAAAAATTCCCTGAAAATTCCAGATTTTCTAGGTTTTCCAGGAAAGGTAGACACCCTAAAGGCAATAATTTCTTATTAAACAACAAAAGTACCTGTTGTTGCGTTGTTCAAAATGGCTGCTTGATAAGCACTCACACCATGAATATTTCGATGTGTTACATCCGCTCCTTTTGATAACAGTTCGTAACAAACGTGAGGGTGATCGCCATTCGCTCCATAGATCAGAGGTGTATTACCCTCCTGAAAACAGAATTTTTGGATAATTATTTCATAATTATCTTGTAAAATAGTAAAGTTTTTAACCCGAAAAGATAATTTTTCAACAAAAAAGTTAATTTTCGACCAAGAAAGATGATTTTTCAACCAAATAGTTAAACTTTCAACGAAATGGATGAGTTTTCAAACAAAAAAATTTAATTTCAACCAAAAACAGGTACATTTTAAACCAAATAGTGAATCTTCATGTCAAAAAGATGAATTTTTCAGAACTCATCTGAATTTTCAACGAAGAAAGATGATTTTTCAATCAGGAACTTTTCTACCAAAAAAAGAAGAATTTTCAATTCAAAAAGACGAATTTTCTATCCGTAAAGACGAATTCTTGACAAAAAAAATCATTTTTTGAACGAATAATTGAATTTTCAATCAAGAAAGATGAATTTTCAATTCAAAAGGACGAATTTTCTATTCATAAAGACAAATTTTCCACCGAAAAAGCAGAAAGTTTAATTTTGTATCCATAAAGACGAATTTTCGACCGTAAAATATTACTTTTTAACAAAACATTCGAATTTTCAATCAAACAATTAAATTTTTAAGCCGAAAGATTGATTTTCCACCAAATAAAATTAATTTTTAACAAAATTCATACATTTTTAGCGAAAGGCATGAATTCTCAACTAAAATTATAGATCTTCAAAAAAAAAAGATTTTGTCAAATTTAACTTTACAATAAAAATAGATGAATTCCTAATGAAAAGTGTTATAGTTGATATTTTAATCAGAAACTGTTTTTATTTTAAATCAATAGCAGTTCGATTCAACCGAAAAATATTAATTCTTAACAAAAAATCTTAAATTCGATATTTTAACGAAAAATATTTTAATTTTGCATAAAAAATATGGAACTGAATCCAAAACAGATTGATTTTTAACAAAACTGTTGCATTCTTAATTGAAAAAGATGGAATTACTACAAAATGAGGTGAATTTCAAACCTAAAATACAAATTTTCAATCAATTTGAATTTTCAACCAAGGAAGATTTTTCAGTTAAGAGAGAACATTTTTTAAAATCAAATTATTGAATTTTCAAGCCAGGAAGGCGCATTCTCTACAAAAGAAAGTGTCATTTTCAAACCAAAAAGTTAATTTTCAATCAAACAGTTGAATTTTTTACCAAAACAATAGAATTTTCAACCCAAAAAGAGGAATTTTCAACCAAGAAAGCTTCTTCAGTCCAAAGAGAAAATTTTTTTAAACCAAATTATTGAATTTTTCAACCAAAAAGGCACCAAAGATTAAATCTTCAAAGAATGAATTAAATTTTCAAAAAAGTAGTTCAACTTTCAACTAAAAACAATAGATTTTCCAGTCAAAAATAGAATACATAAATCAGTGAAGAAAATTAATTTTCAACTAAAAAAAAAAAACGAATTTTCAGCAATAAACTTTAATTTTCAACCAAATAGTATGATTTTCAAACAATAGAGATGAATTCTGAACAAAAAATGTATAGCAGACTTTTAAATGAAAATGAATTAATTGTGAACAAAAATAGTTTGATTTTCTGATTGTTTTTTGAATTAAATCAGTTTGCATTTGACCAAAAAAATGGAGAAAAGGGGGAATAGAGGGGAATAAGGGAAAGACTGGATCCTACGATAAATAAATAGAAATTGGGATAATTTATAGGCCAATGAATAATAGTTTAAATAAACAATTAAGATCTTTTCCTTTGGTTATAAATTAATATTTTTTCGTCGAAATATCAAATATTACATTTTTCGTTGAAAGTTAATTATTTTTGGAGAAAACTTCAACTACTCGGTTGAAAGTTTGATTACTTTGTCAAAAATTCATTTTTTGGGTTGAAAATTAATTTCTTTAACTGAAAATTTGAATATTCCATGCTTGGTTGAAAATCTTTAAAATCTTTTTAGTTTAAAATTTAATTATGTTTTTAAAAATTCAACAATTTTGGTAGAAATTAAAATTATTAGTTAGAAATTTAATTACTATGTTGAAAATTCAACACTTTTATTGAAAGGGCATCCTTTTTGGTGGAAAATTCATCTGTTTTGTTGGAAGTTCGTCTTTTAGGGTTGCAAACTCAACTATTTTGGTAGAAAAGTCTACTATTTGGTTGCCAATAAACTTTTTCCTTGAATATTCATATTTTCGTGTTGAAAATTGAACTGCTTTGTAAATAATTCGTCGTTTTGACTTGAAAATGAGTTTTTTATTTGGTTGAAAATTAAATTTTTCATTTGAATATTTAAATATTCCATGCTTCGTTGAAAATATATATTTTTTGTTAAAAATTCAACTATTTTATAAGTTTGTCTTTTTGGGTTGAAAACTCAATTATTTTGGTAGAAAATTCAAGTATTTGGTTAAAAATGTCCTTATTTTCTTGAAAATTAGTTTTTTATTGGGCTGCAAATTAAACTTTTTAACTGAATATTTCAATATTTCAGTGCAAATTTTTCGTTGAGAATGTACATTTTTTAGTAAAAATTTAATTCTTTTGTTGAAAATTCAAACAAAAAATTTGAAAGGCCATCCTTTCTGATTGAAAATTTAACTATTTTGTTAAAATTTCGTCTTTTTTTTATTGAAAACTCAAATATTCTTGTAGAAAATTCAAGTATTCGGTTGAAATATAACTTTCTTAACAGAATATTTAAATATTCTATGCTTTGTTAAAAATTTATATTTTTTTGGTAGAAAATTTAGTTCTTTTGTTAAATATTTTTAAAAAATGTTTAAAACGACATCTTTTCTAGTTGAAAATTCAACTATTTTGGAAGTTCGCCTTTTTGGGTTAAAAACTTGAATATTTTGCAAGAAAATTCAAGTATTTGGTTAAAAATATCCCTATTTAACTGAGTATTTCAATATTTCATTGAAAATTTTTCTTTGACAATTTACACTTTTTAGTTGAAAATTCAAATCTTTTTCGAAAATTAAAAAAAATTTTGAAATGCCATCCTTTTTGGTTGAAAATTTAACTATTTCGTTGAAAATTCAAGTAGTTGGTTGAAATATAACTTTTTTAACTGAATATTTAAATATTCTATGCTTCGTTAAAAATTTATATTTTTTGTTGAAAATTTAATTTTTTGGTTACAAATTAAAAAAAATGTTTAAAAGGCCATCCTTTTTAGTTGAAAATTAAACTATTTTGTAAGTTCATCCTTTTGGGTTGAAAACTCAACCATTTTTGTCGAAAATTCAAGTATTTGGTAAGAAATATCCCTATTTTGTTGAAAATTAGTTCACTTGGTTGAAAATTAACTTGTTAGCCTGAATATTTATATATTCTATGCTTAATTGAAAATTTATATTTTTTAGGTGAAAATTTAATTCCTTTGTTGAAAATGCAATTTTTTTTAAAGCCTATCCTTTTTAATTGAAATTTCAACTATTTTGTAAGTTCGTCTTTCTGGGTTAAAAAACTCAAATATTTCGGCAGAAAATTCAAGTATTTGGTTAAAAATTTCTCTATTTTGGTAAAAATTAGTTTTTATTTTGATTCGTAATTCACTTTTTTAACTGAACATTTAAATATTTCATTAAAGAATCCTTCGTTGGAAATTTATATTTTTTAGTTGAAAATTTACTTCTTTTTTTGAAAATTAAAAATAAAACAATTAAAAAGCTATTCTTTTTGATTGAAAATTCAACTATTTTGTAAATTCGTCTTTTTGGGTTGAAAATTCAAATATTTTTGTAAAAATGCAAGTAATTGGTTAAAAATGTCCCAAATTTGTTAAAAATCAGATTTTATTTGGTTGAATATTAACTTTTCAACTGTATATTTAAATATTCTATGCTTCGTTGAAAATTTATATTTTTTAGTTTAAAATGTAAGCCTTTTGTGGAAAATTCAAATGTTTTTTGGAAGGCCATCCTTTTTTGTTAAAAACTCAAACATTTTGGTAGAAAATTTAATTAAATGGTTAAAAATGTCCTCATTTTGTTTGAAAATAAGTTTTTCATTGGGTTAAAAATTGACTTGTTAAATTGAACATTTGAATATTTTATTAAAGAATCCTTCGTTGGAAATTTATATTTTTTAATTGAAAATGTAACTCTTTTGTTGAAAATTCAACATTTTTTTCAAAAGGCCAGCCTTTTTGGTTAAAAATCCAACTATTTTCTTGAAAGTTCGTCTTTTTGGGTGAAAAACTCAAACATTTTGGTAGAAAATTCAAATAATTGGTTAAAAATATCCCTAATCTGTTGAAAATAAGTTTTTCTATTTAATTTAAAATTAACTTTTTCAACTGAATATTCAAATATTATATGCTTCATTGAGAAATTATATTTTTTAGTTGTACACTTAATTCTTTTTTTGAAAATTCACATGTTTTTTGGAAGGCCATCCTTTCTGGTTAAAAACTGAAACATTTTGGTAGAAAATTTAATTAAATGGTTAAAAATGTCCTCATTTTGTTTAAAAATTAGTTTCTTTTTGGGGTTGAAAATTAACTTTTTAAATTGAACATTTGAATATTTCAATAAAGAATCCTTCGTTGGAAATTTATATTTTTTAATTGAAAATTCAA
>CAKNXH010000477.1:80941-94261 GCA_932178445.1 Andricus quercusramuli
AATTGGTTAAAAATATCCTTAATTTGTTGAAAATAAGTTTTTCTATTTAATTTACAATTAACTTTTTCAACTGAATATTCAAATATTCTATACTTCGTTGAAAAATTATATTTTTTAGTTGTAAATTTAATTCTTTTGTTAAAAATTAGTTTTTTATTGAATTGAAAATTAACTTTTTAAATTGAACATTTGAATATTTTATTAAAGAATCCTTCGTTAGAAATTTATATTTTTTAATTGAAAATTTAACTCTTTGTTGAAAATTCAATTTTTTTTTAAAAGACTATCCTTTTTGGTTGAAAATTCAACTATTTTGTTGAAAGTTCGTCTCTTTGGGTTGAAAACTCGCCTATTTTGATAAAAAAACTCAACCATTTGGTTGAAAATTGTGAAGTCTTTGCTAATTTTCTATATCGACTATAAACAATAATTAATATAGATACCTCTTCAGAAAGATTAGGATCAGCGCCGTGACTTAATAACAGTTTCACTAAATCATGGTGTCCATACGCTGCCGCCAAATGCAAAGGTGTTTGTCCTTGATGTCCTCGACAATTTTTATCAGCTCCAGCTTCCAAAAGTTGTCTCGCACTGCCCAATTGTCCATATCCCGCAGCCCACATTAATCCAGACAGGCCCTTTTCATCCAGTTCGTCTACCGATCCTTAAATTAGAAAATTCAATTTTTATTTCATAAAATGTTTCTGAGAACCTATAAACTACAAAACCATTTTTTTTCATACCAGGACGAATGTCTTCAGGTGTAAGTTCCCCTTGACCAGCGAGTGTATAAAAAGTTATATCTTTTCCTACATAAAGTTGTGGAATTTCGGTTTGCGTGTTTCCTCTTTGTAAATTTGTCAGCAATGTAGGAGGCTGTTAGAAAAAAAATCGTCACATGAATCATTTTTGTGTAAAAAATTGGATGTGAATTTCCGCTAAATGATTGGACATAAAAGAACAAACATTTCTGGTGTATAATTACAGAAATATAATATTTAAAATAATTCGGTCAGTGAAAATAACATACAAAAATTATGATTTTCCATTTTCGAGTTATTTTTTTTCGTGTAATTTTACATTTAAGAATGACTCAGGTTTCACAGCTCAAAATGCTCTCAAGGGGGAAATATTATTTAAAAAAAAATTAATATAGCCACCATATTTCTAATAGATAATTTAAAACCAAATAGTTAAACACTGAAGCAAAATAGACGAATTTTAAACAAAAATATTGAATTTTTAATTAAATAGTTGAATTTTCAACCTACCAGAATAACGGTTTAAACCAAAAAGATGAATTTTCTAAATAATAATAAAAATTTTTAACAAAGAAAGATAACCAAAATTCTACCAAACTGTTGAAATTTCAAGCCAAAAAGTTGCATTTTCTACAAAACAGAGGATATTTCAAATCAAAAAGATGATTTTTCAACCAAGAATATTAATTTTCAATCAAAAAGGATGCATTTTTAACCAGATAGTTGAATTTTCAATTAAAAAAGATAAATTTTTAATAAAAACTGAAATAGTTAAATTTTCAGTTAAAAAAATGTAAATTTTCAACTAAAAAAATGCATTTTTAATAAAATAGTTGAAGATTCAACCAAGTAGGTAAAATTTCAACCAGTTAATTTTTCTTTCAAACAATAAAAATGAATTCTAAATGAAAAATCTAATAGATGATAATTAAAAAAAAAAACAATTTTAAATAAAAAACAATTCAATTCGACCAAAAAATATTGATTTTCAACAAAATATAAATGAATCCTCAACCAAAACATTGATTTTCAACCAAACAGTTGCTTTTTTACCCAAAAGTGATAAATTTTTTAAGAAATAAATGAATTTTAAACTAAAAAAGACAAACTTTTAACTAAAAATTGAAAAGTTACATTTTCGATAAGAAAAAATTATTTTCAACTGGAAAAAAAACGAATGTTCAACAAAGTAGTTAAGTTTTCAACGAGAGATGAATTTTAAACTAAAATTATATATTTGCAAACCAAAAAGACGAATTTTCGACATATAAAGATTTTTCAACCAAGAAAGAAAAAAAGTTTCAAACAAATTGTGAAATTTTGAAGCCGAAAAGGCGAATTTACTAGAAAACAGTTTAAGTTTCTACCCAAAAACATAAATTCTCAATAAAAACGTTAATTTTCAAATAAAAAGTTCAATTTTTGCCAAAAAATATGACTTCTTAACAAAAAAGAGTTCATTTTCGATCAAATAATCAAGTTTTAACCAAAAAAGATGAATTCTTAACCAAAAATATAATAGTATACTTTTCAATTTGAAAGAGTTGAACTTTCAACAACAAAAAAAACCACTTTTCTACCAAAAGATGGATTTTCAATCTGAAAGGACGAATTATCTATTGAAAAATATTTTTATTTTAAATCGGAAACAGTTCAATTCAACTTAAGAAGACATATTTTCCACAAAATAGTTAACTCCTGAAAAATCAGATTAATTTTGAATTAAATAGTTGCATTTTTATTGCAAAAATGTGAAGTTTCGACCTGATTTTTGAACCAAAAATATGATTTTTCAACAAAAAAAGTTGGATTTGCAACGCAAAAAGATGAATTTTCAACAAAAGAGTTTAATTTTTGAACGCAGAAGAATTAATTTTTAAACAAATTGTTGAACGTTTGGCAAAATAATTAAATTTTCAACCAAATAATTAATTTTTAAAGAAAAAGATGAATTCTAAAGCAAAAATATAATAGTAGACTTTTAAATTTAAAAAATTAATTATCAGCCAAAAAATATGACTTTTCTACCAAAAGTTGATTTTTCAATTCAAGAGGACAATTTTTTTATAATGAAAATAATTGTTCAACAAAACAGTTGAATTTTTTCTAAGAAAATATAAATTCTCAACGAAAAATGTAATAGTTGATATTTCAACCAAAAATATTTTTATTTTTAATTCGAAACGGTTAAATTCAATCCAAAAAGACGAATTTTACACAAAATAGTCTAATCATTTCCCTTACTTTCCCTCATTAATTTTTCCTCACTTCCCATACATCCTCTATCCTCATTTCCCACAATTTCCCCTACATCCCCTCCCTCATTTCCTCTTCTTCTAGAACTTTCCCTCCCTCATCTCCTCTTACTACCAGCACTTCACCACCCTTATTTCCCCTAATTACCGCTACTTTCCTCCTCTGATTTCCTCTAACCCTCCCCATTATTTCCCATACGCCCTCATCATTTCTCCTACTTCCCCTTATCCGATTTCCCTCCACGTATTTTCACCACTTACCTACTCCTCATTTTCCCTCCTTTCCCTCCCCTCATTTCCATTACTTTCCCACCCCTCTTTTTCCCTAATTACCGACACTTTCCCTTACCTAATTACCCCTACCCCTTCCTATTTTTTCCTCTACTCCCTCCTCTTATTTCTCCTACTTACCCTTCATTTTCCCTACTTACCCTCCCATAATTTTCCTTCATTATCCCTCACTTCCCCATCATCATTTACTCCACTTCAATTTCTTCCCTTACCTTTATTTCCTCTACTTTAACTGCTTCTCTTCGCTCATTTCTCTCCATTAATTTCCCATCACTTCCCTTTCACGAATTCCTCCTACTTTCCCACTCTTATTTCCTCTTTATTCCACCACCTCGATTCCCTTATTTTCCTTTATATCTGTACCCCTCATTTTCCCCAATTACTGATACTTTTCCTCCCATTATTTCTGCTGAACCCCTCCCTTGCTTCCCCTACATCTCTCCCCTATTTCCCCATACTCCAACTCAATTTCCTATAATTTTTCCTACTTACCCTCATCTAATTTCCCCTCCCGCCATTTGCCCTATTCACCAGGGATCCGTCCAAAACTATCGTTTCGTTACGTTACGTTATCCAAAAAGTACCGAATCTTTTGTTTACTTTTCGTTACGTTTTGACAGATTGGAACAAAATTAAAAACGAAATTGTTATAACTTGATATTTTACCTATCTGCCTTTTAATATTTATATCAGGTGCACAAGGATTCGAATAAATTATTTTTTCAAAATACGCGTGATTAAAAAATTTCGTTACAATTTCGGTATTTTGAATAACGTAACCTAAGTCGAGTGAATATAGTTACGTTTTGGCAGTATGGAAACAGAACGAAAATCACGAAAGTATTTTGTTTCGTTTCGGTTGGATCCCTGCTATTCACTACTCATTTCACTTAATTTATCCTACGTGCTCTTCCCTCATTCACCCGAATTTCCATCCCCTCATTTCCTTTACTTTCCCACCCTCATTCCCCATATTCATCCTCTTCTAATTTCCCCCAATGTCCATCCTCTCATTTCCATTACTTCCCCATGCTAATTTCCTCTCATTTCTCCTCTCTTCATTTCTCCTACTTTAACTTATTCCCCCTACGTCAACGTATTCCCCTCCCCTCATTTCCCCTACTTCAACATCCACCTCTCCCTTTATTACCTTCAATTTAACTGCTTATCTCATTTGATCACCCTCCCCTCAATTCTCCTACTTCATCTAATTCCACTCTTCTCATTTCCCTCCCTTTATTTCTCATCACTTCCCCTTCACTCATTTTCGCTCATTCACTATAACTACCATCCCCTTATTTCCCATTCTCATTTTCCCTAATTTCCATCCCCTCATTTCCCTTCCTTCCAATCCTAATTTCCTTTTATTACCCTTCCCTTCTTTTCTCCTACTTTAACTCATTTCCCCTACTTCCACGTATTCCCCTGCCCTCATTTCTCCTACTTCAATATCCACCCCTCCTTTTATTACCTTGACTAATTACTTCAACTGTTTCTTTTCCCTTTATTACCCTCCCATCAATTCCCCTACTTCATCTAATTTCACTCACTCATTTTCCCTCATTCACCATAATATTTATCCCCTTATTTCCCATTCTCATTTCTCCTACTTAACCTCCCTCATTTCCCCTAATTCGCATCCCCTCATTCCCATTACTTCTCCATCCTCATTTCCCCTACTTCAACATCTACCCCTCCCCTTATTTCCTCTGTTTCAACCTCATTTCTCCTCACTTCTCTTTCTTACCCTCTCTTCAATTCCCTTACTTTACCTAATTTCACTCCTCTCATTTCCGTACCTTTATTTCACATCACTTCCCCTAATCCTCTACTCAATTCCCCTACTCCCCCATCTCCTCTTACTTTAAACACTTCCTTCCCATTGTTTTCCCTCACTTTCCCACCCCTCATTTCCCCTAATTCCCGTCTCCTCATTTTCTTCTCCTTCTCCATCCTTATTTCCCCTGCTTCAACCACTACCCCTCCCCTTATTTCCTCTGTTTCAACTGCTTCTTTACCCTCATTTCCCCCCACTTCTCTTTCTTACCCTCTGCTCAATTCCTTTACTTTACCTAATTGCACTCTCATTTCCGTCTCTTCATTTCCCATACTTCCCCTCCACTTACTTTTAATCATTTCTCCACTCTCCCTTCATTTTCCTAACTTCCCTCCCCCTTATTTCCCCTACTTCACCCAATTTCACTTCCTTTATTACCCCTCACTTTCCCTACTTTCCACCCCTCATTGCCCTGTAACACCCCCCCCCCATCCTTAATCAACCTACACACATTCATTTTCCCTACTTCCCTTCACTTCCCCTTATTTGAAAAACATAAGACGGACCAATGGACACCCGAGCGAAACTATAAGGGTTTCTGCCCGGGGCTACGAAAACCGAAAACCGAGAAAAAGGGGAATTTTCTTGAAAATAGAGGGAAGAAGAGGAATGTTTAAAAAAAGGGGGGAAAGAGGGGACAGTTCGTGAAGTCTTGTGACTGATCTTTTATGTCATATCATTCAAAGTGGAATTCAGCATTTTTCTTTTACAGGTTTTCTTGCAAAATTTTTCTGAAATTCCTTAACAAATCAACAGAAGTTCACACGAATTCTGTAAAGTTCCAGTTACCCTGGCGACAGTTTCGGATATAGAAATTCATTCCTAACCAATCCGAAGTCATCCGAACCATTCCGGAATCTGTATCCGAACCAATCCGAGTTAATTCGAACCAATCCGAAAAAACCTCTACATTTCGTTCGATCGAAATCGGTCAAAAGTTAATCTGATTCAATCCGAACTTCCAATCTGAACCAAATTTTCAAACCGAATGAATCCGAACACGGATTGACCTGAGCCGATTTTCAATCCGAATGAATCCAATTTAATCCAAGCTCGGATTCATTCGTATTGAAAATCGGTCTAGGTCAATCCGAGTTGGGATTGATTCGGATTCATTTGGATAGAAAATTTGGTTCGAATGGAACCGGATTGAGTCAGATGGAACCGGATTGAGTCGGATTAATTTTTAACCGATTTGGATTGATCGAAATTTAGAACTTTTTTCGGATTGGTTGAGGTTGGTTTGGATACAGAATCCGGAATAATTCGCCATGATTAGGAATGAATTCCTATCCGATACTTTCGCCAGGGGACTTTAATAGGAAAAAAGATTCCAAGACGGGACGGTAATTCACTTGGTTTTTTAGAGTGACAGAATATAATATTTTTGATATTGTTTGCTCTCTAAGTAAATTTGATGAGAACTGACCTTGTAAGGTTGAAATGCACTCGTTCGAGTTGCATCTTGCCATGCACCAGGTGCCCAATGCCATTTTGTTTCAAGAGGTTCGGATTTACAACCCACGTTCACATGTCCTGGTTTACAAATCAACGGTCGAGGTCTTATTCCAATAGAAGCTTCTGAATTTTCACTTGGTGTTCCGTTCTCTTGCTTGATATCATTTTCTTCAAAGTTCTCATCTACTTCTTTCATTCCGAAGTGCCACAAGCCCTAAGGGATCGTACTTAAATTACGTAATCCCCCTGGGGGGGGGGGGGGATATTTTGTCACGATTCGTTAAGGAACCCTCCATTCATGTACGAAATTTTTGGAAATTCGAAAATGAAACAATTAACTTGCAGCAATTGTACAGAAATTTAATGAGAATTTAACTTTACGCGCCAAAAAAAAACCTGGTGAGTTGAAAAACGAACCTAGCCAACAACAAATTAGAAAAAAAGTCAAAGAATTTTACTGGTCAAGGAAAAGTCAGGGATAGTGTTCTAAAGAGTTTAAGTGCTCGGAGAAATTCTCACGAGCATGAGAATATGCTCGAGAATATGCTCGACCTTTATGTGCTTTTAGAATTTAATGAGCATTTTTGAGCATTTTGAATTAGGATTCAAACAATCGTATTTTCTATTTTCATTAATAATAATTACATTGTTTAAATTTCGCGGGAAAATGCATCGCTTTAAATTCAACTCAAAACATTACATTACTTTCTCAACAGAATAATTCAATCTGAAACTAAAAAAGATAAACTTACAAACCAAACATATAATATTTAAAATTTTCAGTTAGAGAAGACTATTCAAATAAGACGAGTTTTCAGTAAGATTAATTAATTTTTAACTGAAAATATAAATTTTCAAGCGAAAATATAAATTTTCAAGCGAAAATAGAATCGTTATATCTTCAGTTTAAAAAAACATTAATTTTCAACTGAAAAGAAATGAACTTTCAATCAAAGAAATTAATTTTTAATCACAATGATGAATTTTTAAACAAAAATATTAAATTTTGATCAAATAGTAGACTTTTCAATCCAAAAGATGAATTTTCTATCAACAAAAAAAAAACGAATTTTCAACTAAATAGTTTTTTTCCAATGAAAGAAATGAATTCTTAACAAAAAATAGAAAAGTTCAAGTGATTTTTCAACTAAAATGATGAATCTTCAATTTAAAAAATTTAATTTTGAACCAAATACATTGATTTTCAAATAATAGTTCAATTTTCACCGAAAAAATTAATCTACAATAAAATTAAAGTAAATTTTAAACGAAATAGTATAATTTTCAACTAAGAAAAAAAAGTGTTTTTTTTTATAACAAAAAAATTATTTTTTAACGACATAATTCAATTTTAAACTAAAAAAGATAAATTTACAAACCAAAAATATAATATTTCAATTTTCAGTTACAGAAGTATATTTAGAAAAAACGAGTTTTCAGCAAAATTAATTAATTTTCAACTAAAAATATAAATTTTGAAGCGAAGAAATTAATTTTCAATCACAATGATGAATTTTCAACCGAAAATATGAATTTTTGACCAAATAGTGGATTTTTCAACCCAAAACATGAATTTTCTCTATCAACAAATAAAAAAGAATTTTCAACCAAATAGTTTTCTTCTTAGCCAAAGAGATTAATTCTTTAAACAATAGATTCATTAAATTTTCTACTGAACAGATAATTTTTTAACGAAAAAGATTATATTTGATATCAAAAAAAGTAAATTTGCCACAAAAAATGGAATAGTTAAAGTGAATTTTCAACTAAAATGATGAATCTTCAATTTAAACAAATTTAATTTTCAACCAAATACATGAATTTCAAACTAAAAAGATAAATTTCCCACCAAAAATGAAGTAGGATAATTTTCAGTTCCTAAAATAAATTTTCAAACAAAAAACAAACGAATTGTCAACAAAACTGTTAAATTTTCAACCAAAAAGGTGAAATTTAAACTAATGAGAGTACTCTTCTACCACAAAAGACGGATTTTCAACAAATAATTGAATTTTAACCAAAAACCGATAAATTTTCAACTAAAAATAGAATACCTATTTAAATTTTCAGTAAAAATATTAATTTCCAATCAAATTAAAGTAAATTTTCAACGAAATAATATAATTTTTAACCAAGAAGACTACATTTTTATCAAAAAAGATAAATTATCGACAAAAAATGGAACAGTTATATTTCCAGCTTAAAAAATCAATTCTACAAAAGGAAAAAAACAAATTTCCAATCAAAACGATCAATTTTCAACCGATAATACGAATTTTCTTACAAAATAGATGAATTTTTTAACAAAGTACATGAATTTTCAAACAAATATTTTAATTTTTTAAGGAATTTCCAACCAAAAAGATGAATTAGTCACCAAAAAAATGAAATATTCTCCCACAAAATTTGAATTTTCAACAAAATACAGGAATTTTAAACCAAAAATTTGAATCTTCAACTTAAGAAGATAAATTTTAAACCAAACATGTACGAGTTAAATTTTCAGTTAAAATAATTAATTATCATCCAGGAAACATTATTGTCAACGAAAGAATTAAATTTTCAACAAAAGAGGGAGATTTTAACTAGAATGATGAATCATCAACCGATTAAATACATTTTTAACTGAGTAGTTCCAGTTCCAACTAATTAGTTGAATTTTCTACCAAAAAAGATAAATTCTCAACGAAAAACGTGATATATTATACTTCAACCACAAAAAGGATTTTAATTTTATACCAAGAATAGTTGAATTCAACCGAAAAAAATGGATTTCCTACAAAATGGTTTGAATCCTCAACCAAAACAGATTAATTTTCGACCAAATAGTGGCGATTTTTAACTATAATAATAAAATTAATTTCAACTTCAATTTATCGAAAATTCCCTAAATCTGCCAGGTTTTCCCTGACATTCTCTGACTTTCTGGAATTACCTGACCAGTAGCAACTCTGTAATTAAAAAAAAGTATATATTGGAAAGTATATTTTGGAAATTCATCTTTTTTGATTGAATTCAACTTTTTTGGGTACAAAATTAAAATCCTTTTTGTGGTTGAAGTATAATATATCACGTTTTTCGTTGAGAATTCATCTTTTTTGGTAGAAAATTCAACTACTTAGTTGGAAGTGGAACTACTTTGTTAATAATTCATTTATTTGGTTGACGTTTCATCATTTTAGTTAAAACCTCCTTCTTTTGTTCAAAATTTAGTTATTTTGTTGAAAATTATGTTTACTAGATGAAAATTAATTGCTTTAACTGAAAACTTAACCCGTACATGTTTGATTCACAATTTATCTTCTTATGTTAGAAATTCAAATAATCGGTTCGAAATTCCTGTATTTTATTGAAAACTCGAAATTTGTGGGAGAATATTTAATCTTATTGGTGAATAAGTCATCCTTTTGGTTGGAAGTTCCTTTAAAAATTCAAATATTTGGTTGAAAATTCATGTACTTTCTTAAAAATTCATCTTATTGCTTGAAAATTTGAAAATTGATCTTTTTGGTTGAAAATAAGATTTTTCTTATTTAGAATTAATTTTTTAAACTGGAAATGTATAACTGTTCCATTTTTTTTGTCGGAAATTTATCTTTTCTGATAGAAATTTAATCTGCTTGATTGAAAATTATACTACTTCGTTGAAAATTTACCTAAATTTTATTGAAAATTAATTTTTTTACGGAAAATTAAACTATACTATTTTTAGTTGAACATTTATCTGTTTTCGGTAAAAATTTAACTATTTGTTTAAAATCCGTACTTTCTTCTGTAAAAGAGTACTCTCTCATTAGTTGCAATTTCATCTTTTTGGTTAAAAATTAATTTCTTTGTTTGAGAATTCGTTTGTTTTGGGTTGAAAAATTATTTTACTAACTGAAAATTTAACCATTTTATTTTTGATCGATAATTTATCTTTTTACTTGAAAATTCGTGAGTTTGGTTGGAAATTAAATTTTTTTTAGTTGATGATTGATCATTTTGGTTGAAAATTCACATTAACTATTCCATTTTTTGTGGAAAATTTACCTTTTTTGATAGAAATACAATCTTTTTCGTTAAAAAATGATCTGTGTAGTAGAAAATTTAACTATTTTATTTTTTGTCAAGACTTCATTTCTTTCATTGACAAAAAACTGTTTAGTTGACAATTCGTTTTTTTTGTTGATTAAAAATTCGTCTTTTAGATTGAAAAATCCACTATTAGGACGAAATTTCTTATTTTTGATTCAAAATTAATTTTTTTACTGAAAATTCAACTATTTGTTGAAAAGCCGTCTTTTTTTAGTAAAAGAATACTCTCATTAGTTGAAATTTCATCTTTTTGTTAAAAAATTCATTCCTTTGGTTGAAAATTCGTTTGTTTTTTGATTGAAAAGTTATTTTACTAACTGAAAATTATCCTACTTTATTTTCGGTACAAAATTTATGTTCTTAGTTTAAAATTCACGTATTTGGTTGATAATTAAATTTTTTTAGCTGAAGATTCATAATTTTAGTTGAAAATTCACTTTAAACATTCCATTTTTTGTAGAAAATTTACCTTTTTTGCTAGAAATATAATCTTTTTTGTTGAAAAATTATCTGAATAGTATAAAATTTAACTACTATATTTGTTGTTAAGAATTCATTACTTTCATTGAAAAAAATGTAGTTGAAAGTTAGTTCTTTTATTGATAGAAAATTCATTTGTTGGATTTTGGACTGAAAAATCTACCATTTGGACAAAATTTCATGTTTCTGGTTGAAAATTCATCATTGTGATTAAAAATTCATTTCTTCAATTGAAAATTCGTTCCTTTTTAGTAAAAAAATTAATTTTTCTATTTTTGGTCAACAAATTTTTTTTAAAAATATTTTGTTGAAAATTCGTTTTTCTTGGTTAAACATTTATTTTTCTGACATTTTAACTATTCAAATTAACATTTTAGTTCATGTAATTTATTGGAAATAAGCCTTTTTTGGTATAAAATTAATCTTTTGAGTTGAAAATGCAACTAATTATTTGGTTAAAAATTCATATTCTTGGTTAAAAATCCATCATTTCATTAAAAAATTCATTTCTTTGGTTAAAACTTCATCTTTTTGACTTGCAAACACAACAAAAAAAGTGTTTTAAATATATTTAGAAACAAAAATCTATTTTGCGTGAATATTATTAATCTTATAGGTGTATGGTTGGTTTTATGCCTAGAAGAATTTTTAAACTACCCTTTTAAATTTTGTATCGATGAATTTTTCCGCGAAATTTAAATAATGTAATTATTGTTAATAAAAGTAGAAAATACGATTTTCTTAATCCTAATTCAAAATGCTCATTAAATTCTCAAAGCACATAAAGGTCGAGCATATTCTCGAGCATATTGTCATGTTCGTGAGAATTTCTCCGATCACTTAAACACTTTAGAACACTAGTCAGGGAATTAACAATAGAAATCTTTTAAAAGTCAGGGAATTAACAAAAGAAATCTTTTAAAAGTCAGAGAATTTCTATAACTTTAAATAACTGTCAAGAAGAATTAATTTGAAATTGTTTTATTTCGTTTATAAAAGATTCCAGGTTAAAAATTATACAAGTTTAATATTCTGGTATTTGAATATTAATTAATATAATATTCTTATTAATAATTTTTGGCTTGTATTTATATTTCTTTTTTTGCAGTTGCTTCCTCTTGAAGATTATATTTTTAGTTATAAATTTTATTATTTGTTTGAAAATTTAACAATTTTGTTAAAAAGTAATTCTTTTGGTTCAAAAATTCAACTATTCTCTTAAAATATTTACTTTTGTGTAAAATTCATATCATAGTGTTGAAAATTCAACTGAAATCTTTTTTGAGTGCAAATTCAACTATTTTTTTCTTGTTGAAAATTTGTCTTTTTAATTTAAAATACATTTATTTTAGTAGAAAGTTTCTTCGAGAAAAATGCATCTGTTTGGTTGAAATTTCAACTATTTTGTTAAAAATATTACTTTTTGTTTAAAATTCATATCTTAGTGCTGAAAATTCAACTGAAGTCTTCTTCGCATGAATATTCAACTTTTTTTTTTTTTTTTTTTGAAAATTTGTCTAATTAAAAAATTCATTTATTTTAGTAGAAATTAAATCTTTCTTGGAAAAAAATTGCAAATTTTGGTTGAGAATTTACTTTTTGTGTAAAATTCATATCATAGTGAAAATTAAACTAGAATCTTTTTTGGGTGAAAATTTCAACTATTATTTGTTCTTGAAAATTTGTCTTTTTAATTTGAAATGCATATGTTTGAGTAGAAGTTGCATCTTTCTTGGAGAAAAATGCAACTGCTTTGTTGAAAATTCACATTTTTCGTTTGAAAATTGAACTATTTTTAGAAAAAGTTTACTTTCTGTGTAAAATTCAACTGAAATATTTTTCGGGTGAAAATTCAATTTTTTTTTAATTTGTGTTTTCAATTTAAAATTCATCTATTTTAGTGAAAACTGCATCTTCCTTGGAGGAAAATGCAACTGTTTGATTGAAAATTCAATAATTTTGTTAAAAAGTCATCCTTTTTTGGTTTAAAATTCAAGTTTTTTGTTAAAAATTCGTCTTTCGGGTTGAAAATTTAACTGTTTTCGTAGAAAATGTACTTTTTGTTTAAAATTCATATCTTATTATTGAAAATTCAACTGAAATCAGTTTTGGACATAAAATTTAACTATTTTTTTTTATTTTGTCTTTTCAATTTAAAATT
>CAKNXH010000477.1:129029-154362 GCA_932178445.1 Andricus quercusramuli
CTTTTTTTGAGTATACCCTAACATTTTTAAAAGTCCTAAAATATTTCAAATTCTTTGCAACATTTTAAAGCTCTTGAAAATACCTGAATCTTTGAAATCCCTTCAAATTATTGAAATCTATTAAAAGTTTTGCAAGAAAATTCAGAAATAGATTTAAACCTAAATCCAATAGTGGTTTAACTCATTCAAAGAAAAGTGACTAAAGTAATATTTTGATTTAAAAAAATGATTTTAGAAAAAGAGTGACTAAAAGTGACTCCATCGCAGCCCTGATTATTCTCAAAAGTTACTGATAGTTCTTCTCACAGAACCTCCGGAACTTTTCGAATAAAAAAAATCCCGGATTTTCCCTTGACCTGCGCCCATCCTGATATTTCTATAATACAATAATCAACTAAACTCGAATTAATTATTCTGTTTCAGGTTGCTGTATGAATTTAATGTTAAAGGCATACACTTTGCATAATTTCGAGGCGAAAAATCAAGAGCGACTGAAATTTATTTAAAAATTATTTTCATGTAAATAATTTTCTATCAAAATCTTCAACGACTTTGTATTAGTTAGTTACAAATAAATTAAATACATAAACATAAAACGTGTCTATCGCTTAATCTGTATTCCTAAAACTAGAGTTTTCTTTCCTGGAGAGTAAATCATTAAAATAAAAAAAACTCCCTCTTTTTCTTTATTTATTATATAATAATTATATGCCTAAAACGCAGAAGGAAGTACAGAAAATAAATGTAAATTCGTAATAATACAAGTTACAGATACATATTTACTATCGTGTAAGTAGAAACAACCTTTTTTTCACCTCTATAGATAGATCTTTGTCGCAGTGATGTCAAATCCACAAGTCTTAATAAGTCAATCATTAGGGTCAATATTCAATGTACACTGTATACAATATTCCGATACATCAGGGAAACTAACAATTTGTCTAAAAAATAAAACCGAGGTGACAATAATTTGCATCAGAATTAATTCATATTAATCAAATGTGCCATAAAGTGGATATAATCCAGAGAAATTATTATCACTCATACACTTCAAACTTCATACAAGCGTCAATTCTTTTATTTCCGGAAAAAAACCGAAGCAAATCTTTCACTGCTTCTCATAAAAACTTTTGTTATTATACACCATAATCATAATGGAATAGACGTACAACTCAGAATCAGAAGCATTGATTGATAAATGTAATTTCATACATACCATCTAATCATACTGGAAGTCTATCACGATCTGACGTGTTGACTTTTTCTTCGACTTGGACCTCGAATTACTGCGAGACCTTCTGCGTCTCGAGTCTTTACTTTTTTTATGCGACCTGTGCTTATCCCTCGATCTCGAACTCGAACTGCTGCTTTTCGAGTCGGAATGTTTCGAGGTAGATGGTGCGTCGTTCTTCGAGCTCGATGATGAAACATTCGAGGAACTCATCGAATTGCCATCCGAGGAACTGAAGAACTTGCTGGAAGATGTTTTCTTCGTCTTCTCCTTGCGCTTGTCCTTGTGCTTCGATTTCTTTTTGCTGGAAGTGCGAGTATTATCGGAACAGACACTGCACTGACTTCGGGAACGGTAATAACGATGTTGTTCTACATCCGGGACACTAGGATCCGTGCTTGTCTCCTCATATCCCAGCATTTTCTCCATCATTTCTCCACTCTCTGTCGTCGTCGTATCACTGGTGCTTAAATCGGTTTTTTCCTGCGACGCCCTGTCAGAGCAGTCGCTGCATGAAGGATACTGAGGCAGTTTGGATCTGTCGACTCCCACAGATTCGTAGGAGCTGTTGCTTGCACTACGGACGTCACACTTCTTCGGACGCGAGTTTCGAGTTCCTGACTTATTCGAGGATTTTCGCGACTCGCGAGACTTTTCTTTGGTCTTCGAGGAACTTCGGCTTCGCTCGGTGCTGCAGTCGCTCGAACTCGTCGAGTAACTTCTTCTCGATTTTCGCGGAACTCGAGGTTTTGCCTCCGAGTCGCTCGCGCAACTACTGCTAGCCTCAGTGTCCGTGTAAATGTTGGAAGCAACATTGTCTCTTTTCAGAGTCTTGTTCTCTTTGGGGCCAGCACTCAACGTGTGCTTGATTTTCCTCGATTCACTTTTCGTGCTTCGTTTTTTACTTTTTTCCGAGCTCTTGCTTTTTCCCGAGCTTTTGCTCTTTTCTGAGCTCGAGTCTGTCGTGGAAACGGAGATGCGCCTGCGCTTGGTTGTTTCTTTTTTGGGAGTTCGCTTTGGGTGTTTCGAGTCGCTGTCACTCGAGCTATATATTAGGGATGAAGTTAACATTCTCTCAGACGGAGATTTAACACGACTTTTTGTAACTGTTGATCGTTTGCGCTTCCTGGTTGGAGGATTCTGAGATAACCTTTTTGACTTCTTGCTGCTGACCTTGTGTTTCCTCTTGGGACTGTAATCGCTGTCGGAATCAGATTCGCTGTAGCTTGATGAGGATAGAATTTCTAACATTCTACTGGGATAAACGTTCTCCACTTTTCGGACTGCTTGTCTCTTTACTTCGTGCGAAGTACTTGGCTGACTTTCGTCCTCAACTGAAGACACAACAATTGGAGGTCTGAAAAAAAAATTTCGTTTCGATTCTGTTAATGGAAAATGCGTGTTTAGGGTGGACAATTCTTGAATCTTGGATTTATTTCATTTACGTACTTGATGGTCTCAGCGGGCTGGGGTTGAGGAGTTACCACCTCACTTTCGGAATTGGAAAGATCTATTATTTCTGGAGTCCTCTCATGACGAGGTTTTACGTAACCAACAACTTCGCATTCATCCTCCGATCCTGAAGAACTTGAGGATACAGTGACAACATCAGGTACCATATTGTAGGGAGTGTAGGGATGGAATGCTCGTCCTACAGTGCTGGGACCTTAAAACAAACAAGATTACAAAGTTGATCATTTAGAATTCGAAACTAAAATAAATCTCAGGGATCAAGGCACAAAAGGAGCTCAAACAAGGGAAAATAGGGCAATTTTCTAGCGGAAAAAGGGGAAAGATTATTTATTTATTTTTACATGTGGAAAAGAACAATCTTTTTATAAGAAATGTTATATTTTTAAATAATTTTGAATGATTTCTGCCAGTGAAGAAATTAAAGAAATCCAGTCACAGTGATATAAAAAAGCCAGAAAAAAATAAAATTAGTTGAATACACAAGTTTGATACGTTTAAAATCGCTCTCAGGGAAGCAATTCAGAGGACGATTTCAAATTCCCAGTCATTTCCCGGTCAAGTTTCTCAATTTTTTCGGTCAAATAAAAGTAACATATTCATACCTGCCGCTAAACGCAAAAATTTATTTCAATTCATGACGCTCATCCTAAACATCCTTTAACATAACAGAGCAAAAAATTACGAATTTTGAAATAGATATTTAAATTTTGCACTAAAAATATTATTTTTTTTTTTAGAAAAAATGGAGTAGTTAAACTTCTAGTTAAAACAATTAATTTTCAAGAAAATAGTTCAATTTTCAATCTAAATGATTAATTTTCAACTAAAAAATGATGAATCTTCCACTGGAATAGTCGAATTTTAAAGCCAAAAAGTTTTCAACTAAAACCATGAATCTTAACTGAAATAATTTAACTTTCAACAAAAAATTAATTTTTATTTAAAAAGATAAATTGTCAATCAAAACTTAAAAAATGAACGTTCAACCAAACAGATGAATTTTCAACTGCAAATATGGAATATTTAATTGAAATAAGTTAAATTTTCAGTTAAAAAAATTACTTTCCACAAAAAACTAACTTTCAACAAAAAATGAAAAACTAACTTAAAACAAAAAAATTGGTTACATTTTCAAACAAAGTGATCAATTTTCAACTAAAATTGTAAATCTTTAACTGGAATACTTGCATTTTAAACCAGAAAGATGATTTTTTAACTAAAATGATGAATCTTTAACTACAAAAGTTTAATTTTTGACCAAAGAGATGAATTTTCCACCAAGAAGATTAATTTTTACCAAAAAAGATGAATTTACAACTAAAAAAGATCATTTTTCAACCAAAAATTGAATAATTAAATTTTTAGTCAAAAAATGAATGTTAAACCAAAGATAAGAATTTTTATCTAAAATTATGGAATATTCAACTGGAATAATAAAAAAGCTGTTGAATTTGGAACAAGGAAAGATCCATATTCAAAGAAAAAAGTACATTCAAATTTTCAGTTGAAGGAATTAATTTTCAACAAAACTGATAAATTTTCAACTGAAATTATGAATCTTCCACTGGAATAGTTGAATTTTATACCAAAAAGATTAATTTTCAACCATAAAGATTAATTTTCTACAAAAGAGGCGAATTTTTCACAAAGTACATACATTTTCAAACAACTAGTTCAATTGCTAAATGAAATATATCAATTTTTAAACAAATATTTGAATTTTCATCAAAAAAAGATACATTTTACACCAAAAATAGAATAGTTCAATTTTCTGTTAAAAATCTAAATCTTTAAAAAAAGCCGGATTTTCAGAAAAATATTTAAATTTCGACTGAAATAGTTAAATTTTTTGTTAAAAAAATTGATTTTTAAAAAAGTAGTTACATTTTCAACCAGAGATGAATTTTCAATTAAAATTATAGAATTTTTTCTTATAGTGGAAAATAATAAATATTCAATAATAAAATATGATTTAATTAGAGTAAACTGAGATAATCTGAAAATTTTGCGACTTTAGATGAACATTTTTTTCGTAGTGTTTATAACGTTCCAAAATCACAAAAAAAAAAAATGAAATTCCAAAAATCCTAAATAACAACAAAAGTTTTCTTTCCGAAAAAGCAAAATGATAAAATGTTTCTTTGGTTCAAGCTGAATAAGTTTCAGGTTCGACATATTCAACTTTTTTTAAATGTGCGCATATAACTCAATAAAAAAAAATGTTTTTGGACATTTTCAAAAAGAATTGTTGTTGAGCAGAAAATTTATTTTTAAATTTCGTAATTTTTTATTATTGTTCAGTAGCAAAAGCTATAAATAAAACAAATTCGTCATCATTTTTGAACCAATAGGAAATATTTTGAATTTGAAATCGTCAAACTTTACTGATTAAATTTTTTTTTCACTTTTGTCGAATGCCAACCCGCAAGTTTTTTTTCCCTCAGTTCAAAAGATTTGATTTATTTTAGCATTGATCTATTTTGCTAAAAATTTGTCTTTTTTGGTAGAAAATTAACCTTTTTGATAAAAAATTCATGTATTTTGTCAAAAATTCGTATTTTTTTAGTAGAAAATTAATCTTTTGGTTGAAATTTCATTTCTTTGGTTGAAAATTAGTTTTTTTAAATCGAGAATTGAATTTTTTTAAACTAAAAATTTAACTATTCCATTTTTCGTCGACAATTCTTTTCGTCGACCGATGATGTTCAAGAATTTCAAATTGTAAATTTTTTATGTCTTACGGTCCACAAAAAAATTAAATAAAAATTGAGCCAAAAACATTTTTCCAACTAAGAATTTATTAATCAAAAAACACCTTTCTCCGTCCTTTACGTACGTTTCGGTACAATTGTGTACCTTTTTCAAAGGGTTTTCAAAATCTAAATACTAAGATTTCAAATTAGCAATATTAAACAGAAGAATTAAAAATAAAAAAAATAATTTCATAAATTAATGTAAATTTGTACCTGAGATAAGAATAATTTCGAAGAGTAAAACAAACATCGAGAAGGAACATAGGAAACAAATGTCAATTTTGAAGAATTCAAGTAAAAAATTTGAGTAAAAAATTTAGAAATATTACAATTGTTATAGAAGTCTCAGAAAAATTAAAGAGACTTCACTTCATTTTTATGTGACCCGTAAAACAAAACAAAAATTACAATTAGAAATTTTCTTTAAATGTTTGAAAATTTGTTATTCAACAGCAAATTTGAAATTTTTTTCCCCCAAGTGATATTTCGTTTCAAACATTCACGTTGATCAAAGAAGATATTAAAACAGTATTACAACTATATGGGAATAATTTCCAGTTGGTAGAATAATTAAAAAAATTTTTTACTGTGTTCTAAACAATTTAATGAAGAAAATATGCTTTTTAGTAATTGTTTAAACCATTTTCATAAACGAATTCACAGTTGCGCAACTTTTCATTGAATAGTCTCAATTTTTGTTCATGAAATCATGGAATCAACAATTCTTCATTATTTAAACCATTTTTATGACAAAATTCCCAGTTTGGCGATTTTTTAATGAATAGGCTCAATTTTTGTTTACAGTTGTTTATAAAATTGTTTAAATAATGAATAATTGTTGTCGATTTGCGAAGTATAATAGTGAAAAGTCATCGGCAAGACATACATAGTTGATTCCCTAAACGAAATTTGAGCCTATTCATTTAAAAGTCGCGAAACTGTGAATTTGTTCATAAAAATTGTTCAAACAATTAGCAAAAAACATCTATTCTTAATTAATGGTAATGGAACATTCATTTCTCTCACATTCTATACAAAATCTATCAATTTCAATGAGCTAATCATTGCCAATCCCAAAAAATGACTTTTCTTAATTAATTTGTTTATAAGACAATAACAATTTTTTAAAATTATTCCCATATAGTTGTAAAGCTGTTTTAAGATCTTTGATCAATGGGAATGTCTTAAACGAAATGGGACTTGGGAAAAGTTGGAAATTTTTTTTTTAACTTTGTTGTTGAATAACAAATTTTAAACAATTAGAAAAAATCTAATAACACAAATCTTGTAAAAATTTAAAAAGCTTTGATTCAAAAAAAGAACGTTCAAATCGGATGAACAGTGTCAGAGTGTCCAGCGATTCTTAGGAACGAAATTCAAGGTATTTTCCAGGTTTGCCAGGTCAAGAAGTCAAGTTTTTCCAGGTCTCCTTTTTTACATCAAATAATGAAATAATCATTTGTTATCCATGTCAAAAATGAGCTATTTCATTTTTTATTAGTCAATAATTTCTAAGAAAGGCAGAACAAAAATAAACAAATTCTTAATTTTTTGCGAACATAAGTCGTCTTTGAAATCTTTGAAATCTTTGTAAATTCGTTGAAATCTCTTGAAGTACTTAGAATCGTTGTGAAATCTTGAAATTTCTGTTAAATCTTTTGGAATCTTTTCAAATTTTTGCAAAATACTTGAAATCTTTGAAAACTTGAAAATCCTTGAAACCTTTGAAATTTGTTGAAATCTTTTGAATTTTTTATGAAATCTTTAAAATCTTTGTGAATTCTTTCGTATTCGTTTGAAGTCACCGAAATCGTTTAAAATCTTTGAAATGTTTTGAAACATTTAGAATTCTTGTTTCTTTCTGAAATCTTTTGTATTCATTAAAAATCATTACAATATTTTAAATTTGTGTGAAATCTTTTGAAATCTGAAAAATCTAGTTTACTATAACCTTGAAAACCTTTGAAATCTTTTGAAAGTTTTAAAATCTTTGGAAATGTTCGAAATCTTTGTGAAATCCTTGCAATCTTTATGAAATGTTCGAAATCTTTGGGAATTTGTTGTAAAATTTTTAAAATCTTTATCAAATCTTTTTAAATATTTGTGAAATTTTTCTCACATCTTTGTTTGTGAAATCTGTTTTATTCGTTGAAATCAGTGAATTAATAGTGAAATCTTTCCAAATCTTCTAAAATGTTTTTAAACCTTTTGAAACGTTTTCAAATCTTTGAAATCCTTTAAATTTCTGTAAAATGTTCAAAACCCTTTGAAATATTATAAAATCTTTGAAATATTTTGAAACCTTTTGAAACTGAATTAAAATCGAAATTTTCAACTAATAATTTTTATAATTTGTAAGTTGAATGTCACAAAAAAATGTATATTTGTAACATTCTATATTAGAGGAGACGGAATAAAAAAACTTATAGAATTATTCACAATATGAGGGTGGCGATTCGGCGGACAATTTCAAATTTCCGGTCATTTCCCGGTCAAGTTTTAATTTTCAACAAAAAAGAAACGGGTTTTCAACAAAATAGTTAAACTTTCAACCGGAGTGATGAATTTTCCAATAAAATTATGAATCTTCAACTAGAATAGATAAATTTTAAACCAAAAAGATAAATTTTCTACTAAAACGATGAATACTTAACTGGAACACTTGAATTTTCAACCAAACAGATAAATTTTCAAACAAGATTAATTTTCAAATAAAAAGATAAATTTTCGACCAAAAATACAATTTTTCAACAAAATACATGAATTTTTAACCACATAGGTGAATTTTGAACTAAAATAATAATATTTTTCAAACGAAAATCGAATAAAACATTTTTAGTTGGAAAAAATTAATTTTAACCCAAACATAAGAGATTTCAACTAAGACAATGAATCTTCAACTGAAATAGTTGATTTTTAAACCAGAAAGATGAATTTCTAACTAAAAAATGATGAATTTTTAAACAAGAAGATTAATTTTCAAATAAAAAGATTAATTTTCCACCAAAACATGCAATTTTTTAACAAAATACATACATTTTAACGTAATAATTTACTTTTTAATTGAAGAAGAGAAGACAAACAAATGAAAAACATTCAAAGGAAAAAAATTTTTCCAATCAAACAACTCATTTTTCAATCAAAGAAATGAATTTTTAATTAAAACGGTGAATCTTCACAAAAAAAATTTAACAAAAGAATTTAACTTTCAGCCAAATAATTTTATTTCCAACCCAAAAGATGAATATGTAATAGAAATTATAAATATTTAACTGGAATACTTCAATTTTTAACCGAATAGAAGAATTTTTAAACGAGAAGATTAACTTTCAAATAAAAAGACAACTTTTTACAAAAAATATAATTTTTCTAACAAAATACATGAATTTTGAACGAAATAGTTGAATTTTCAACCAAATAGTTGAATTTTCACAAAAAAAAAGATAAATTTATTTTTAACAAAGTAGTTACATATTCAACCAGAGAAGAATTTTAAATTAAAATGATGCATCTTCAACTTTTCTAAATTGACCAAAATTATTAAAATAATGAAAACTTGAATTTTGCTACGATCAGAAGTAAATTCCCGGTTTTTAAAATTAAATTCCCGGTCATTTACTGGTCTTTTCCGGTCAAGTAGCCACCCTAAATATTAAAGCCTGTGCATTGCAATCTATAAAATGATTGGTGTAAAACATAAATAATAAACTTTTCAGTGGCAAGGTTTCTTCTGAACGAGATGTTTCTTTTATAATAGACTAAAAGATTTAAATTACTTTTCGCATTTCAATAAAAAAATCTGTTGAAAACCAAAATTAATTCAAGGTTCTCGTGAAAAATTCAAGGTGATTTCCAGGTTTTCCAGGTTCAACAAAAATTCAAGGAGAATTCCAGGTTTTCAAGGTTTTCATGGTCGCTAGACACCCTGAGTGTAGGCTAAAAATTGATATGTCCACGGGTACTTCTTTTGCCCTACTGTGCGCCACCCTGGTGATTTTGATTTAAGAAATTTTGAAAGAAATACTTTACCAGGCATGTCGATGGATTGAGGCACAACAGCGGACAATCTAATGTTGAGTCCTCGACGTTCGACGGGTTCATCGACGACACGAACGTCAGAGTCATCAGAGGTCATGCTGCTGCTACTAGAGACAGGTGACGACAGAATACGCGGTACATACTCGTTCGAAAGTCCTGTGGGATTAACAGACATAGTAGTAGAACACCTTCGACACTGATTTCCATGTAGACGATATTTAGAAAGGTACACACCACGACTTGGAAGGTAAATAACTGACTGGTCGTAACCAACCATATCATAGTTCGTCCGTGCAAAATTCACAAGTTCGTGAACAAAGTGCTCAGTGTGAATTCCGAAATAGGGACGTACGAGGTTCCGGAATTCGGCTGTCCTTATGTCGTACCTGCTCAGAGCATCTGTAATTACTCTCATCACGTATGCTACATGCGGGGCGTTATTGTTCAGGAGAACCTGCAGTTCTCGATTCAACCACGGAACGAGGCGGCTAACTTCCCCCGGGTGTCTCCTACAAGTTTCGGAAAAATGGGATTAAACATCGAAAATAGGGCGGGGGGGAAAGGAATTAAAATGAGATTCAGTACCTGTAAAACTCGGCACTACATTCCCTGAAGCCACCAAAGAAATCTGGCAGGGGACTAGCCCAGACTCCGTGTCTGTAGACGTTTCGGCGAAAGTCTGAAGGATTTATCTGTCTTCTTCGGCGCTCGTCTCGTGATAGCTGGGGTGCAATGCTGGGTATTTGTTCTCGTCTTGCTACTTCGTGAGGATTAATAACCATTCCAAATCGACGACCTGGGTTTCCCATAGTTGATCTAGAAAGAAATGTACAAAAATTAATTTAGTTGGAAAGATTTTCCCTTACCATTAGTATTCAAAGACTAGCATTCTAATCTTGTAACATTTTCAAGATAGAATCTTTTATAAATTGAACTAAACAATTTCAGATTACGATTTTTTAATTTGTTTTTTTCATCCAAAAAATATGACTTCAATGCCATAATAGATGAATCTTCATTCCAACAGGACAAATTTTCAACAAACCAGTTGAATTTTCGACCAAAAAAGATATATTTTTAACAAAATAGTGGAATTTTCCATGAAAAAATGAAATTTGTAACAAGAATAGTAGAATTTGGAATCAAAGAGATGAATTCTGGAGAAAAAATGTAATAGTAGACTTTTCAATTGAAAAGAATTAACTTTCAATCCAAAAGGACGCATTTTCTATCCAAAACCACCAACTGTTCAATAAAATAATGAAATTTTCAACAACAATAGTAGAATTTTAAACCAAAGAGATGAATTCTGAAGAAAAAAAATAGTAGACATTTCAATTAAAAATAACTAACTTTCAATCTAAAAGGACGAATTTTCTTCCCAAAACGACAAATTATTTTTTAAGACCATTTGAATTTTCGACCAAAAAAAGGTGACTTTTTATTAATATGATTGAATTTTCAACAAAATTTCAAACCGAAAAGTAAAAATGTTAACTAAAAGAGATAAATTCTGAAACAAAAATATTATAGTAGACTTTTCAATTAAATAGAATCACCTTTCAAACAAACAAAAAAAAGACTTTTCTACCAAAAGATGAATTTTCAATTTAAGAAAATGAATTATCAACAGAATAATTAAATTTTCAACAAAATAGTTGATATTTCACTTTAAAACGATAAAATTTCTACTGCAAGAGATACATCTTAAAACCAAAAAGACGAATTTTTAACTGTGAAAATTAATTCTTTACCAATAAGATGAAATTTCAACTACAAAAGGTATATTTTTAACCAAAAATGGAAGTGAAATTTTCAGTAAAAAACATTAATTAAAAAAAAATTCAACAAAGTAGTCAAATTTTCAACGAGAGATGAATTTCCAAACCAAAAAGAACAATTTAATGTAAAACAGTTCGAGTTTCCAAGCTGAAAACATTAATTTTCAACAACAAAATTAATTTTCAACCAAACAGTTGCATTTTTGACCAAAAAAGTGGAAGTTTCAAACCAAGATTAGTTTTCTATTAAAACAAAAGAAATTTTTAACTGAAAAAGATCAATTTTCAACAACAAAAAATGGAAAAGTTACATTTTCAGCTAACAAAATTAATTTTAAACAAAAAAAAAAAAAGAACGAATTTTCAACAAAATAGTTCAATTTTCAAATCAAATGGATGAACCTTGAATAACAACAAAATAAATTTTTAACTAGAGTAGTTCATCTTTTAACCAAGTAATTGAATTTTCAATTTAAAAATATCAATTTTTAACCAAATAGTTAAACTTGTAATCAAACAGATGAATTTTTAACTAAAATGATGAATCTTCTAATTGAAATAGTTAAATTAAAATTAAAAAATTTAAATTTCAACAAAAAAAATGAATTTTCAACCAAAAGATTATTTTTTAACTAAAATGATAAATCTTCAACAAACAAAAATTATTTTTTAATAAAGTGATTTAATCTTCAACCAAGTAGTTCAATATTCTATCAAAATAGATCAATTTTCAATTAATAATGTAAAAATAGATAATTGCAACCAAAAGATCTTAACTTGAAATAAAAAAAGTTTTATTTAACTATAAAAGAAGAATTTTCAACAATACAGCTGAATCCCCAACCAAAGAAGATTAATTTTCAACCAAACAGTTGCAATTTTTCTCCATAAAAGATCAAATTTCTACTAAAACGGATAAATTTTAAAACCAAAAAAAAACGAGGCTTAAAAAAAAAGTTGAGTTTTCAGCCAAGAAAGACTTCAGTTAAATTTTCAACATAAAAATATGACTTTTCAACAAGAAGTAAACGTTCTGCCAACATAGTTGGACTTCCAAACCAAAAAGACGAGTTTAAAAAAAAATGGATAACTTTTTAACAAAATTTTTGAATTTTCAACCAAATAATAATACTTTTAACTAAAAAATAACAAATTTTTCCCTGAACATTAATATTCAAAGACCAAAATCTCAATCTTATAACATTTCTATATAAAATCTATCAAAAAAGGAATAAAACAGTTTCAAATAAAAATGTACAAATTTCAAATTCATTAACCTTTACAGTTATTTAATGTGCCTCTTATAGAAATGCCCTCACTTTTGCAAGATTTAATTTATTCCATATTCCTTCAATAGTTTTATCAATAATTTTTCAAACTAAAATAATTGCCATCGCATGTTTTGAACTAAAATAAAAGTTATCGCGCATTTTTTGAAAAATTAAGCAGAAAGAACAATGGTTTGAAGATATTTTAATAATGGATCGGATCCATTTCAAATCAGGCAATAGTTCTAGAAATATGTTGTTTTTAAACGAAATTAGGCAAAACGTATTTTTCCCATTTGTAAAAAAAATTGAATTAGAGATATTTAAATTATTTAAAGTTTGACGTTTATTTAAATAAATATAAATTTTTCTTTAAACATAGATAATTTTTAAATTAATTTAGTCATTCAAATTGTCTTTCACAGTGCGATACCATCACACCAAATTTTGATTGTCTCAGAACAGAATAATTTTCTTGTATCAAACGTTTGTTATTCTTATTCAGCGTCTCCATATCTCGATAGCAATTTTTTTTTAATAAAAAACTCGATTTTTAATTGCTATCTAAACTTGATTTTCAAAACCTCTGAAACTCATGATTACATTTTTTATCGTAATGCGCAGCCGAGCCTGTTATAATTTGTGGTCAGTGTGACTCTGAGATTATGAATTGACACATCTCTTTCCTCGAAACTGAATAAGTTTTTCTAATCAATTTTTTGGACTTCAATCAGCAACACGTCATCTCGGAAGCGAAATTCTGTCTTATCTTTAAATGGTGATTTCTGAATTGTAAATTAAAGCAAGCACTTAAAGTGAAACTCTTTTGAATTTGAAACTTTTAAAAGTGAAGCTTCAAAGATGTTTAATTCAGAAATTCTTTATTCAAACGCTCAATAATTTAAATGTATAAAAGGAACGGTTCTAACAATTTTAATTGAACAATTATTAATTGAATGCCGTTACGCTGCAAAATTATAAATTTAAAACTTTTATAAATTGCACAGTTCAAAGATTTCAATTTTCAGCAAAAAACAAAAATTTACTGCTACAAATTTAATAGTAAAATTATCAATTAAAAAAATTAATGTTCAATCAATGAAATGAATTTTCAAATAAAATGACGGACTATTCAATTGGAATAGCTACATTTTGAGTTTAAAAAAAAATAATTCTCAAAAAAAAAAGATTAGTTCAGTTAAAAAAATAACAAATTCTCAACAAAATAGTTCAATTTCCAAGAAAAATGATGAATTTTCAAATAAAATTATGAATCTTCAACTGGAATAGTTGAACTTTTAACCAAAAAGATGAATTTTCAACTGGAATAGTTGCATTTTTAACAGCATAAAAAAACAAAAAAATGAGTTTTCAACCAAGAGATTGTTTTTCTACCAAAAAAGACGATTGTTCAACAAAAAACAAGAAATTTCAATCAAAGAGACAAATCTTCAACTAAAATGATAAAATATTCAAATAGATTAGTTTAATTTTCAGTACAAAAAAATTTCAAAACAAAAAATAAATAATTCTGAACAAAACAGTTTAATTTTCAACGAAAATGATAAATCTTCAATTGGAATAGGGGAATTTTCAATCAAAAAGATGAATATTCAACTAAAATGATGGAATATTCAACTAAAAAAGATAAGTTTTAAAATAAAAATTGAATAGTTAAATTTTCAGTTATAAAATATAATTTGCAGCCAAAGAGATGAATTTTCAACTAAAAAAATCAAGGAATATTCAACTGGATCAGTTAAATTTTTAGTTAAAATCAATTTTCAACTAAATCAAAACGAATTTTCAAAAAAGAAGTTAATTTTCAACCAAAGAGCTGAGCTTTCAATAAATATGGTGAATCTTCATAAAAAAAATATAATTTTTAACAAATTAATTCAAATTACAACCAAGTAGTGGAATTTTCATTAAAAAAAGATGGATTCTCAACGTAAAATGTAATAGTTGATATTTCAATCCAAAAATATTTCAATTCTAAATAAAAAAAAAAAAAACAGTTGAATTCAATTAAAAGAACTTTCAACCAAGAAAGATTTTTCAATAAAGATAGAAAACATTCAACCAAACCGTTGAATTTTCAGTAAAAAAATTAATTTCCAACCAAGAAAACGAATGTTAAAAAAAAAGATGAATTCAGTAATATAAAGCTAATTTTACAAATGAAAAAAAAACATGTTTACTTAATTTTACATAACAATGTAGCCAAAATTTAAGCACGCTCCCGAAAAAATTCCGTTCGAATCCAGACAATAAAAAGACGTTTTTGAAAATTTTATTCAGAATCGTCAATATTACGAGAATCGAGTTGAAACTGAACACTTCTTTTTACAATTAGCCAGAAATCTGTTTTACAGGGTCCCAAAAAACACCCTAAGTGAAAAATTTGGTTCTGCGAGTTTTTCGCGCTAATCATGATTTTTTGTTGTTTAGAAATTGTTTCTAATAAAGTGCTTCTTTATACTAATAATTAGATGTTTAAATACATTTTTTAAACAATTTATTATCGTTTATAGGAATTTTCTCTTAGAAACGTCAGTTAATATAATAATAAATCAAATTTAAAATAATAATAATGGTTTAAACCATTTATTAAATATAACAATATTCTCTCAGAATAATGCCAAAAAGTTGAATTTTTAAAAAAAATTTCCACTTTTTTCCTCTTATCAATTAGAGTGAGATGATAATTGATTCAGAATAACAAACATAATTGTTTTAAAAAATTTATTATTATCTTTAATATTATTCTCTTTGAATAATGATAAAAAGTTGCGGTTTTCCTGACATTTTCAACCTTTTGTCCACTTTTCACTTAGAGCGAGGTAATAATTAATGAAATTTAGCAAAAACAATGGTTTAAACAATTTATCGATGTTTATAACTATCTTATCTTAGAGCAATGTTAGAAAGTCGCGCTTTTTCTGAATTTTTCAACTTGCTTTCAATTTTTTAGTTACAGTGAGGTAACAATTCAAGTTAACAAAAATAATAGTTTAAACTTATTATTAAAAAAAAAATATTCTCTTTAAATAATGTTAGCAAGTTCCAGTTTTCATAGAAATGTCCAACTTTTTGTCAGCTTGTTAGTTAGAATGAAGTTAGAATGAATTTAAGTTAAGGTATTTGTTTAAACATTATGGATATTTTTCCTCTGAAATAAAAAAGTACAAATCATTCATTTCCCTCTTATTTTCCACTAGACTTTAGGGGAAACCACCCTACAGTAGATAATGAAAAAATCAACAGCATTTAACTGCATCATTTTCCAAAAATAAAGAAAGATGATCATTGTTAAATAAAGCTTACATATTCAATTAAGTATTCTTATAGAAAAAAATATCACGAAATTAATTAATTAGCTGTATTAAACATTTTTATTAGACCAGGTCAAGGGTACGATTTTGACACCTTTGTCCATCAATAGATAATCGTTTCTGGTATTGCTCCTGGGCAAGTTAGAATACACAATTCTGGATAATTATAATTTATCATTAGTATACTTACAATTAAAATCAATTTATTGAGTAAATAATAGTTGAAACAACGATTATTTTACCAAAAAAACGCAAAAGTTTAAATTATTGACATTTTTTTATCTCTGATATTTCGTAAGGTTGGTGCGATTGGTACAAGAAGTTTAATTTTCATACAATTTAACCTGACTTGCGATGACAGAAAAGTGCAGCTTTTTTCCGTACCTTAATCCAAAAAATTATATCTTTTCCGAAAGGCTCCTTGAAACACAATTAAAATTTATGAGCTTTTTAATAAATAATAATTTACACTATTTTCTTAGTTTATAATTTGAAATAATTTGAATTTAAAAACTTCACAAATCAAAATAAACAAACACAACCTTTAATTTAATCATTTAATTTAATAAAACAACTGCGAGACAGTCGCAGAGCTGCCCATTTTGACAGAGACATTTCTTGTAATTTTCCGATTATCTACTGTTGGAAAATGTAATATCCAATAAAAAGTCCTTAAATATTTATAAATATTGAAGAAAAAACACTTTGTATTTATAAATATTGTTCATTAAACTTCAAGCTTTGATTCTAATGTATAAACATGTCATGAAAATCTTTCATTAAGTTAAAAAGTATGAATAAAGAAGAGGTGACATTTTTTTCAGGTTAAAAATAAATTTTTTGCTCTCACGCATTAATTAATTATAAAATTTCAATAAAAGTTCGTCAGAATATATAGTATCCTTGCTGAAACGTTATAATAACAAAAGCAATGAACATTTGTTGTCAGTTTTCCAGTTAATTAAGATTATCTACGGTAAATCATTATCTACTGTTGGGTGGTTTCCCCTATAGCAATTAATAATTTTATTGAACCCCTAGTCCTCGCCGACGTTAAGATGGCCCTCGGTCCTTTTTTCCGAAAAAAAGTAACCAAACTTTAACGCAAGAAAATGAATTGCAGCTTGGACCTGTGATTGAACATACCTATACATGAATCGACGAACACCAATATCCCAGTTTCCACCAATGGTTCCGACGCCGACGGTGCCCACGCCCCCGACAATGTCGAAATTGACGTCCAGGGTTGCGGCCGCAACCTGGGACGCCAGTTCTCTGGGTACGTGGTACTGATCATAATCTTCTTCAGATCTGACATTGTGGATGATGGATTTAAAAGTCTGCTTGCAGAGGGGACACTCTGTCTTAATCTTGGACCACTGGAGAAGACATGTGAAGCAAAACTGATGCAGGCAGCTATCGGTGAAAGATGTGTTTACGAGTTTTCCCAAACAGATGCTGCAATTCGGGGGTGGCGAAGAAGAACCATCACTTCTCTCGCTTGTGCCTGGACTTCCCACTGCTCCCTCGGCTTTAATTGGTTCCTCAGGAACCGTCACCGCTGCCTTTCTCTCGGTTTGCTCTTCCATTTTCTTTTCAGTAAAAAAAGGACATCTGCAACAAAAAGATTTTTAGATTTTTATTCAAGTTCTTTAATATTGGTCACTTTCGTTAGAATTGTTTAGTAACGAACCGCAAAAAAAATATTTTTACTCCCCCCCCCCCCCCCCACTTACTGTAGGTAATTTATGGTTTCGAGAAATAATAAGATATGGGACTTTAAAATAATGTAAATTTTTCGTATTTAAAATAATACATGCTTTGCAAAATTCTCTGATTTTTCCTTGACCAAGTTTTCATTTCTCCTGACCTTTGATCTTGTGACATTTTTAACATAGGATCTTTTATAAACGGAATGCAATAATATTATAGATAGAAAATTTAAATTTAAAAATTTATTTATTTTTTGTAAACAAAACAAATCCTACTATAAAGGTGACTTTTTAACAAAATACTTGAATTTTCTACAAAATATTTTTAACAGAATAATTGAATGTTCTTCCTAAAAAGATGAATTCTCAACAAATAAGTGTAATATTTACTATTTCAACAACAGAAAAATGAAATTTCATTAAAAGAAATGAATTATAAAACCAAAAAGACATTTCAACAAATAAAAGGTTTTTCAGACATGAAAGAAAAATGTCATCCACATTGTTGAACCTTCAAGCTATAAGACAAATTTTCTGTACAAAAATTAAATTTTCAACCAGAAAATATGAATTTTCAGAAAAATAATAATTTTTAACAAAATAGTTAAGTCTTCAACCAATGAGATAAACCTTCATTCAAAAAAATAAAAAGTAAATTTCCTACGAAAATAGTTGAATTTTTAACCCAACAAGACGAATTTTCAACAAAACAGTTGTATTTTCTACCAAAAAATATGACTTTAATGAAATTTTTGAATTTTTAACCACACAGTTGCATGTTCATCCAAGAAAAATGAAATTTCTAATAAAATAGATGAATTTTCAAATTAAAAAGAAAATTTTTCACAAAAAAAAAAAAATAGTTGAATTTGTATCCAAAAAAGATTTTAGTTGAATTTTCAACAATATGAAATGAATTTTACACAAAAAGTAAACTTTCTATGAAAATAGTTGAATTTTGAACCAAAAAGGATTACTTTTTAACCAAATTTTTGAATTTTCAAAGAAATAATAAAATTTATAACTAAAAAGATAGTCTTCAAGAGGAAGGCACTCAAAAAAAAAAGAAATACAAATACAACGCAAAAAATTACTAATAAGAAGGTTATATAAGTTAAATTTAAAATACCAGAATATTAAACTTTTCCTTGACCAGTAAAATTTCTTGACTTTTTTTTTAATTGTTCACTCATCAGGTTGAACTTTTACCAAAGCATTTGCATTTTTTAGCCAAAATGATGAATTTTGTACCAAGAGAGATGAATTTTTAATAAAATAGTTGAATCGTCTACCAAAATAGATCAATTTTCAACCAGTTGTATTTTTTTTACCAAGAAATATCAAATTTGTAGAAAAATAGATGAGTTTATAAACCAAACAAGATTTTTCCTTTAAGAAAAATTCAACTAAATTGTTAAATTTTATAAGCAACAAGACAAATTTTGCACAAAACAGTTGAATCTTTAACAAAAAGGACGAATTTATATCCAAAAAGACGAATATTCCCGAAAACAGTTGAATTTCCAAACAAAAAATATGAGTTTTGGAGAAAGTAGTCGAATTGTCAACAAAACAATTCAATATTCAACAGAATAACTTTTAAACAAAAGAGATAAATTATGAACCAAAAATATAATACATAGTAGACTTTTCAATTAAAAATATTCAGCTTTCGACGTAGAAAGATTACTTTTCTATATAAAAAGACGAATGTTCAACAAAACAATTGAATTTAAGATTAAAAAAGATGCCTTTTTAATAAAAAAAATTGTATTTTCAACTAAAAACGAAATTTTTACCTGATTGTAGAATTTGTAACCAAAAGAGAGCAGTTTTTATCAAAAAATATAATAAATAAGCTTTTCAATTAATAATAATTAACTTTCAACCAAAAAAAGAATACTTTTCTAGTAAAATCTTTGACCAAAAGAGACTAGTTCTGATCCAAAAATATAATAATAGACTTTTCAATTAAAAAGAATTAACCTTTAACCAAAAGATGAATTATCTATAAAAAAACGAATGTTCAGTCAAACAGTTGAATTTAAGACCAAAAAGATTACTTTTTAATAAAAAAAAAAGTTCACCTTTCAACGAACAATGAAATTTCGAACCAAATATTGGAATTTTTAAGAAAAGAGACCAGTTCTGATGAAAAAAAATAATAGTAGACTTCGCAACTTACAAAAAATTAACTTTGAACCAAACAAGACGAATTTTTAGCTAAAAAATATAACTTTTCTAACAACCGATGAACTTACAACCCGAAAGATGACTTTTTGAGAAAATAGTTGAACTTTCAATCCAAAAATAGAAATAAACTATCCAAAAAGACGAATGTCCAACAAAAACGTTGAATTTCAGATAAAAAAATACGACTTTTTAATTAAAAAAGTTAAATTTCCAACAAAAAAAGGAAATTTTAGCAAGTAGTAGAATTTTTACCAAAAGAGATCAGTTCTGACACAAAAAAGACGAATTTTTAACAAAAAATATAACCTTTCTACTAACCGATGTGTTTTCAATCAAAACGGAGGAATTTTTTATCCAAAAACATGAATTTTCAACAACAACAAAATAAATTTTTGAGAAAATAGTCGAATTTCCTATACAAAAAGACGAATATTTAACGAAACAGTTACATTTTTAAACAAAAGACGACTTTTTGAGAAAATAGTTGAATTTTCAATCCAAAAGGTCGAATTTTCTAGCCAAAGAGACGAATATTCAACAAAAGAATTAATTTTTCAAACAAAAGATGACTTTTTGAGAAAATAGTTTAATTTGCAATCCAAAAGGTCGTCTTTTCTATTCAAAAATACGAATATTCATCAAACAGTTGAATTTTGTATCCAAAAAGACGAATATTCTACAAAAAGTTGAATTCTCAACCAAAAAAGATAGCTTTTTGAGAAAGCAGTTCAGTTTTCAGCCCAAAAGGTCGAATTTCCTATCCAAAAAGATGAATATTCAACAAAGCAATTAAATTTTCAAACAAAAGATGACTTTTTGAGAAAATAGTTCAGTTTACAATCCAAAAGGTCGAATTTTCTATGAAAAAGACGAATATTGAACAAACAGTTGAATTTTCAATCCAAAGGAACGAAATTTCTATCCAAAAAGACGAATATTCAAAAATATAATCGGAGACTTTTCAATTCTGAACTGAAGCGATTTACTGCTCCACTTTACATGCACTTTACTTTCCAGATCCAAGTTTAAATAAATTATTGATTACCTCCCTCCAAAGATTTTATTCAATCCGAGATACTAGTCTTTAACACACAAGTAAACAGCTTACTAGCTTAAAATAAATTTTATTTATACTTCCTCGAACTCAAGCTAATAGCTATTTTCTTACCGAAATCCCAATCCCAATGCACGTTCTACAAAAGGCATATTTATTCACACGAGAAAAAAATCTTTCCGCTTCAGGAGGCTAATTTTTTGATAAATTCTGTCAATCTCTTATCGAACTTGCAGAAATGCATCAACGCGTTCCGATTATCAAACAGCAGATTTACAGATACATAGTGATTCGAAATGGCGAATACTGTGACTTCTCGGAAAAAGTCATACTTCCTGTGCACCGGAAATAAAAATGTCACAAACCTCGTTTTGCAAAGGTGAGACTTCGGAATTCAATTAGCATTGTGAAAAAAATTGGAGAAATCTAGGTAATCGTGAGGGCTCGAGTAAAAACATTGTATCTGCCGCAGTGGTTCTTTCCCCTATTGTCAACGGGAGGTCTCCATTTTATTTGGGACACGTAGGTGAAAATACGAGTCGTACGAAACGTATATCTTACCAAAAGAGAGAGAGCTGCTTCTTTGACGTGAAAGGACACTTTTTATGCACAAATATGTAGGAAATTCTTCAAATCTCCTCCATTATAAAACGACTTCGTCAAAGACAAGCGGTGGCTGACATGCACGAAGAAAACCTCGTTGATGGTTGATTTCATCACGAAACAAACAAGCATAGATGGGAAAATCGATTTTGGACGCGCTCGACAAAGACAAGTCGCTGTCCAAAGATGACAGCACTATCTAATTCTGATTTTTTTTCACAATAAATGGGTTCAAAATGCGTAACAAGTTATTTTTTGGGATATTTTGAGTTATTGGGACCTATTGGGATTATAAACAAATTGGTGGTAGATTTACTGGAGGGATAATTGTACACTTTTTGGATAAATAGAAATTTTCAAAACCTAACCTCAATTTATCTGCTAGTCGATTTCTTCTCCAGAGCCATAAATGTACTGGCCGTGTGAACTGTTTTATTTGAAGTTATTGATATTTAAGCACTGAGAGATGAATGCGTTTTATTTTTTTTCTAATAATCTACGTTTTAATATTGTTTTTTCTGTAAATGTTGGAAAATTACGATATATATTACTCTACTTCCTCTACCTACAAATCACAAATGATTAATGCGATTTAGTACCGGTAATCATCGCCAACACCAGCGCTCCGCGCGCTAATTTGAATAATTTAAATTAAACATTCTAAAATAAAATATCCTTTCTAGAAATTTCAGTTAAACGTTCAAAAACGGAAGTATATCATCCGAAAAGAATAAGTGCAAACTCGAACTCTGCGAAGAGGCACCCAAAAGACCGAAATTGGAGGAAATTTATTTTCTAGAAGCGACGCTTACTTTTTATTTAAATGTCCGCGCGTAGAAAAATGTCGGCCAGTATGCGCAGTTGAACGAAAAATCATATGCGCATTTTATTTGGCAACTGTCATGTCGCGTAAATAAACGTGAAAGAAAGTGTGTCAATTTTTTGCGTTTTACTACGGAAATTAGCAATTAAAGTGTATGTGGTGATTGCGGACACAAGAACAAGGCTTAGCGAAAACTTGAAAGAATTCTAAAGAGTAAGTTCTGTTGATAATTTTCAGTAATTTTCTTCAACCTAACCTCTTTACTTGAAGTCATAATAACACGCAAAATTTGGGACATTTATATCATTTGATAATATTTTTAGCTGCAAATACAATAAATCAGTAGTAATATGATTAATTTTTTATTCTAAAACAAGGGGTTCAAAACTCTTCTCCAAATTGTTGTAACTTTTTGTATTTTTAGTTTTCAGATTTTTTAATACATTTTGTAAAAAAACTGTGAAAATCGGTTGTGCTTTTACATAATTTTACGAGAAACATTTGTTATGTTAACGTATTTATAACTAGTTTGTTGAAAATTCATTCTTTTTAAATTAATTTTTTATCAAAAAATTTACGCCAGTATTTTTCATTGTTTTAGTTAATAATGTATCTCTGAACACTGTTTTTTTAATAACCTTTTTTTCAATTAAAAATAATGAAATTTTAACGAAAAAATATTACTTTTCCTACAAAAGATTAATATTTAAGACAAAAGGACGATTTTTCTATCAAAAAGACAGTAGAATTCAAGACCAAAAAGATGACTTTGAGAAAGTAGTGATTTCAACAAAATAATTTAATGTTTAATCAAATAGTAGAATTTTTAAACAAAAGAGATGAATTCTGAACCAAAAATATAATACATAGTAGACTTTTCAATTGAAAAGAATTAACTTCCAACCCAAAAAGATGACTTTTTAATAAATAAGTTATATTTTCAACCGAAAAGCGAAACTTATAATAAATAGTCGAATTTTAACCAAAAGAGACGAATGTTCAACAAAACAGATGAATTTATCACCAAAAGAGTATTTATTAATAAAAAATGTCTCCTTGGTTGAACATTTTTTTCAGCTGAAAATTTAACTACTCAATTTTTTGTTGACACTTTCTCTTTTTAGTTGAAAATTCTTCTTTTTTGGTTCAAAATGTTACTATTCTACTTGAATATTCCATCATTTTACTTAAAAATTCATTTCCTAGGTTGAAAATTATTTTTTCAACTGAAAATTTAACTGCTCAATTTTTTGTTCTCAATTTCTCTTTTTTAGTTGAAAATTCGTCTTTTTGGGTAGAAAGTAATTTTCTTGGTTAAAACTTCATTTTTTTAGTTTAAAATTCCACTGTTTTAGTTGAAGATTAATTGTTTTAGTTGAAAGTTCTTCACTTTGCTTGAAAATGTAACTATTTTTTTGAAAATTAGTTTGTTTTTGCTGAAAATTATATATTTTTTTGAACTGAAAATGTAACTATTCCAATTGAATATTTCACAGTTCCAGTTGAAAATTCATCTCTGGTTGAGCATTATTTTTTTAGTTGAAAAATTAATTCCTAAATTTTTTATTCAGAATTTATCTTGTTTAGTTGAAAATTCATCTTTTTGTTTAAAAGTTCAATTATTCTGGTTAAATATTTATAATTTTAGTTGAAAATTCATCTTTTTGGTTTAAAATTCAACTATTATAATTGAAGATTCATCATTCGAGTTCAAAATTTATCTTTCAAAACTACTTGGTCGAAAGTTGAACTCTTCTCAAAATTGTTGTAACATCTTGTATTTTTAGTTTTCAGATTTTTTAATACATTTTTGTAAAAAAACTGTCAAAATCGGTTGTGCTTATTTTACATAATTTTACGAGAAACATTTGTTATATTAACGTATTTATAACTAGTGTGTTGAAAATTGATTCTTTTTAAATTAATTTTTCATCCGAAAATTTACGCCAGTTGAATTTTCCATTATTTTAGTTAAAAATGTATCTCTGTCTGAACATTATTTTTTTGAATGACCTTTTTTCAATTAAAAGGAATTAACTTTTAACGGAAATATATGACTTTTCCCACAAAAGATGAATATTTAAGACGATAGGACGATTTTTCTATCAAAAAGACCAAAAAGATTGCTTGGAAAAAGTAGTGGAATTTTCAACAAAATAATTAAATATTTAATCAAATAGTAGAATTTTTAAACAAAAGAGATGAATTCTGAACCAAAAATATAATACATAGTAGACTTTTCAATTGAAAAGAATTAACTTTCAACCCAAAAAGAGAACTTTTTAATAAATAAGTTATATTTTCAACCAAAAAGCGAAAATTATAACAAATAGTATAATTTTAACCAAAAGAGACGAAAATTCAACAAAACAGTTGAATTTTCAACCAAAAAAGATAACTTTTCGAGAAAATAGTTAAATTTTCAATTCAAAAATAGGAATTAACTATACAAAGAGATGAATTTTCAACAGAACAGTTGAATTTAAGATAAATCAAAATGACATGTTAACAAAAAAGTTAAATTTTCAACTAAAAAACGAAAATTGCAACAGATTTTTTAATACACTTTATAAAAAACCTGTGAAAATCGGTCGTGCTTTTACATAATTTTATCAGAAGCATTTGTAAAAGTAGCTTTATGTTTTAAATGCATTTAACTAGTTTGTTGAACATTAATTTTTTTTTAATTAATTTTTTTTTGCCGAAAATTTAACTACGCCAGTTGAATATTCCATTATTTTAGTTAAAAATTAATCTCTGGATGAACATTATTTTTTTCAACTGAAAATTTAACTAGTCAATTTTTGGTTAAAAATTCAATTATTCTAGTTGAATTTAGTTGAAAATTCATCTTTTTGGTTGAAAATTCATATTTTTGGTTGAAAATTCAATTATTCTAGTAGAGGATTATTAATTTTAGTTGAAAATGAATCTTTCTGGTTTAAATTTCAACTATTCCAATTGAAGATTCAGCATTTTAGTAGAAAATTCATCTTTTTGGTTTAAAATTCAACTGCTTCAGTTGAAGATTCATCGTTTTAGTTGAAAGTTCTTCACTTTGTTTAAAAA
>CAKNXH010000478.1:0-112925 GCA_932178445.1 Andricus quercusramuli
ACGTACTGACCCCTCTCGGGAAAGAGAGGCCGGTGCGAATCTACAAGTTTCCAAGGTGGAACGCGACGTTTACAAGGCCATCGTAGGGGATGGCGATTTCGGCGTACTCCATCCTTGTGGAGTTCTGTGGTTTATTGTATCACTGACGGTCGGCCTGGAGTCCAGATTATCCATTCGGAGACGAGACGGGAGATTGATTACGGGAAGACTGGAAGACCCTGCGTACTTCGGTACTGGTGTTCACGGCGGCGTCCGAACGATGAGTGCTTGAGCAGCGTGCAACCCTCCCGCATGCACGCGGCTTGAAGACGGCGGAGACTGCTGGCGGACCTTCGCTGGTCGGCGACTGGAACTGAACTGAATCGTCGAGAGCCGCGATGGGACTGCTCGACGGGCCTCGCTCCTCTCGCGCGCTCGTAGCACCGCGCGTGTCGGAGCGGGGTACTAGTAACACTGGCGCGAACCGTTTGAACCGCCATACATTGTCGAGACGGCAATTCCGAAGAAAAGAAAAACAGATTCCCGTTCCCACGGGAATACCATTTCGCGGAAATAGTATTCTGGTGGGAAAAAGAACGGGTATCAATTTTGTGGCTAAAACAAGTACAGAATATTACTTTAAAAAATTATTTTTGAAAAGTTTGGTTTTGACCATGAGAACAAGCTTAGTCTAGATAAATCTATTCACAGTAAAAATAGAATAGGCTCATGAAAATATTTTTTATGACACACGCAAGATTTCAGCCCTTTTCGACGCTTGTGAAGCTGGGCTAAAGCTCTACCTTTCACTCCCTAGGAACGAAAAGTGTCGTCAGAGGTGAATAATGAAAATTTAACATCTATGAGCTCGCATTTTACGATTATCAGCCCACTCGCCGTAAAAACTGTGAAGAAATTTTGGTTGCAGATAATAGAATTCCGCAGTTATTTATGGAAAGTTACCAAATATAAATGATAAAATGACCATAAATTACCGTAAATTACAAAAATTTTCATAAATTTCCGGAAATTTGTGGAAAATTTTAAAAATGAAGATTGGGTAATTTATGGTAAGTTACCATATTTACCTATAAAATTACCATAGATGACAGAAAATTTTCATAAATTTCCGGAAATTTATGGATATGTTTGAAGATGAGTATTGGGTAATTTATGGTAAGTTACCATACTTTTCTGTAAAATTACCATTAATGACCAAAAATGTTCATAAATTTCCGGAAATTTATGGAAATTTAAAAAAAATGAATATTGGGTAATTTATGGTGAATTATCATATTTACTGGTCAAATTACCATAAATGACCGAAAAATTTCATAAATTTCCGGAAATGTATGAGAATTTCCAAAAATGAATTTTGGTTTATTTATGGTAAGTTACCATGTTTACCTGCAAAATAACCATAAATGACCAAAAATGTTAGTAATTGTCCGGAAATTCATCTCAATTCAAAAAAATGAATATTGGTTAATTTATTGTGAATTACCGCATATTCTGGTAAAATTGCCATAAATGCTGAAAAATGCCCTAAATTTCCGGAAATTTATGGACATTTTTAGAATGAATATTGGGTCATTTATAGCAAGTTATCATTTTTACTTGTTAAATTTCCATGAATGACCGAAAATTTTCAGAAATTTCTGAAAATGTATGGAAATTCTTGAAAATAAATATTGCGTAATTTATGGTAAGTTACCATATTCTCCTGTAAAATTACCATAAATTACCGAAAATTTCCAGTAATTTCCGCAAATTTATAAATTTTCAAATTCAATTTTCGGCAATTTATGGTAATTTAACATAAATCGCTTCTAAAATTACCGTAAATTACCAAAAATATCCAGAAATTTTCTTATTGAATTCTTGATAATTAGTAATGAGTTAACATGAATTTAATGCTTCTTCATTCGAAATCTCATACGGACTGAAATATGACTGAAAAATATGAAAAGAGCAAGATGGCGAAGAGCTAGTAGGACGTGTTGTGTATATCTCCTTGCTCGATCGCTTACTAGTATCGTACCTTTCTGTTGATTAGATTTTCTAATAGTGACATTTTTAGTAATTTATTTTCTAACAGTTTTTCTAACAGATTATTTAATAGTGACATTTTTCCCCACTTAATGATTGATGTTTTTATACATTAAATAATAACTTCGCAAAATGTCTCAAAACACGCTAAATCCTAATGCTTCATCAATACCAAGTGAGTTCTGTGCTAGATGTTGTGGCTCCAGAAAAACGTCGCCTGTTGATTCAGAGCGCGGACCATTTTTATTTAACCTCAAAACATTGAATGCTCCAAACTCATGGCGATGCTCTTCGTGAAAACTTTCTTCATGTTCAAAATTCTGTCGACTCTCTGTCAACAAAAGTGGACGACCTTTCCGAGCAAATTGCTTCATCTGATTTGAGGATTACTTCTATTGAAAAAGTCGCAGGTGAGCTGAAAACACAAATTGAAGATTTTTATTATAAATTTCTAAATCATGATCAAAAAATTGCGGAACTTAAGTCTAAAATAATCACTAGTAAACAGGATGGACAAACATCTTCAAAATTTAATTCTCGAGATTGTATCATTGAAATGGAGAAACGTCAACATTGCAAATCTAATATAATTTTATTTGGTTTACCAGAAACAACATCTCTGTCTGACAAAGATAAAATTAGTGATATTATGAAAGTTCTCTTTCCACTCAATGCTGATATTTTTGATCAAATAAAACGACACATGAGAATTGGAAAACAGATAAGTTCCAGTATAATTATACCAGTAAAGATTGTATTTCAGTCGACAGATATGGCTCAAAAAGTACTTCGTGCCTTCATCTACAAAGAGAAACATCTTCAACAGTGAACTCTGTAGAGGCACATATGTTTGCTCCGCTCAGAATCTCCATGGACCGAACTCCTATGCAACTTGCTCAATACAAAGAGACGAAGAAACTACTCAACGACCGATTAGCAAAAGGCGAGAGGAACCTAAAAATAATACACAAGGATGGGGAACCAGCGATACTTACTTTCAAGACTCCCACACTGTAATAACAGGAAGATCGCCTGCATTCAATAGTTATTTGCTTTATTATCAAAATACTTGAGGTTTGAACACAAAATTTGATTTAATTTTAACTTCTCAAGATCTTCGCTGTTATAAATTTTTAGTTTTTACAGAAACATGGCTTAAACCTTATACAAATACTTCGGAATTTCTTGATTGTTCTATTTACAATGTATTTCGTGCTGACCGTGTGACTAGGGTAGGTGGAGGTGTACTTCTCGCAATACATGTTAGCTTTCTCTCTCCTCAGTTAAATCTGACTGAAATTACTACAGACTTGTCAGATATTGATATTGTTGGTGCTGAAGCCTACATAGACTCTCAGTGTTACATGATTCTTGCACTATACGTACCTCCAATAACCTCAATCAACGCGTTTGAATCCTTATTAGAGGCTCTTACATTAAGACGTGACTTTTGGAACCATAAATTACTCATTGTGGGTGACTTTAATACACCTGAATTTAAGAAGTTCTGTGATTCTGGCATTCTTGATGGTAAATCAGTATATTTAGCCTCTTTTATGCAATTTTTTGAGCTTAAGCAAACCAATTATATCTTAAACAAGAATGGTCGACTTTTGGATTTAATCTTATCTAATTCTAACAATATTACTACCAAATGCGAGTTTCCAATTATTCCTGAGGATGTGTACCATCCTGCTTTAACTGTAAGTCTTATTACTCAATCTCATTCACATACTGTTAATTTCGCAAATAACATTCTACCAAACATGTTAAATTTTAAAAGAGCAAATATTAGTGGATTATGTGTTGCTTTGAATGGTATTGACTGGTCGTTTTTAGAAAATGTTACATCATTAAACCAGGCTTGTAAGCTTTTCTATGATACACTCGACATGCTATTTAACATTTACGTTCCTAAATTTAATACTGGTAGGAATAAATTCACCCATCCTCCGTGGCTTACAAAAGATATTGTTGATAACATTAGCTGAAAAGATAAGTATAGATCTAAATTTAATGCAACGAAGAATCCATATTACCAACAGCTTTATAAAGCTCTTGAGAAGAAAATAGATATTGATTTGAGCTCGTCGTTTAAACGGTATAACAGTAATATAGAAAGTGGGATTATTGCTAATCCTTCATCATGATCATGATATATAAAAACGTTGACCTTCTTAATCCTATGCATATTTTAAATGCTTTTGCAGATAATTTTATGAAAGTTTATAACCCATCTGATCTCCCAGAACCTGATTGGAATGACAAATATTCTGTTCCTATTGAAAGACTATTATTGCCTGGCCATATTTATACAACTCAACTAGAAGGATTAAATGATACCTATATAACTTTAAGGCAAATTCGGAATGCCATCAAAAAGATCCCCAATAAAGAAACAGCTGGTTCTGATCTGATCCCATTATCTCTCATTAAAAAATGTTCTGAATTTTTGCTTCCTCCACTAAAAATTTTGTTCAATTTTCCTATTCAAATTGGTTATTTCCCTACTGTTTGGAAAACTAACCCTATCTGTCCTGTTTTAAAGGAAGGTGATAAGTCTCTTATTGTCAACTATAGACCCATATCGGTTTCTTGTGGATTCTCTAAAATATTCGGAATATGTATTTACAATTTCATATCTCGGGTGGCTTTTCGTGTGATCACGTTTAATCAGCATGGGTTTATCACTAGCCGATCTACTGCTACCAACTTGCTGAGCTTTACTCAAGATATTCGACAATTACTAACTGTATATAATCAAGTTGATGTAATTTACACTGATCTCTCTAAAGCATTCGATAAAGTGGACCATGCCATATTATTAAGTAAGCTACAAATACTTGATCTACCAGATAATATGATTCGACTATTACACTCCTATTTATCCTCAAGGCACACATTTGTACAGCATTGTGGACACTCTTCTGCAGAATTTATCCCTACATCTGGAGTACCGCAAGGATCTAACCTTGGACCACTCCTATTCATTATCTATATGAACGATCTTTCGGCTTTTCTCAATTGCTATCATCATTTTTATGCAGATGATCTTAAGTTATCCTATCCTATCTCTGATGTAACTTCATGTATGTACCTTCAAGATAATATTAATAGATTTGTTGACTGGTGCACATCTAATAAACTTGAAATTAATATTCAGAAGTGCCGGATTATGACTATTTCTCGTTCTCGCAATAGAGATAAGCTAATTAACTTTCAATACACAATACAAGGGGTAGTTCTCGAGAGAGTGTCTGCAATGCTTGACCTTGGAGTTACAATTACACAAAATCTTTCTTTCGATGTGCATATGGAAAATATTGTTACTAGCGCTAATAAATCACTAGGTTTTTTGTTTCGAATCTGTAAAAGATTTAAAAACATTTCAACAATGATTACGTTATTTCAAACTTTGGTACGATCTAAGCTGGAATATTGCTCGGTTGTTTGGACTTCTAATCTCCATAAGCATATCAACCTTATAGAAGCGTGTCACAAAATATTTCTTAAATACCTTAATTGGAAAAAAATTGGAATCGACCCTCCTCCGGGGTCTGATTTAAATACTCTTTGTAAAAGATTTAATGTTTGGACTCTTCAGGACAGACGGACATTTGCCGGCATTCTATTGTTGTTTAAATTAATTCTAGGTATAATTGACTGTCCTGAACTATTGAAAATTATTCCTTTCAATACACCTACGCATAATGCATGCAATGTATGTATGTATACAACACATGTTATCATAGCTCTTCATTTAGGTATTAGTATACTTCTACTATATATTATTATAAATATAAGTAATATTATGAACTTTTGTAGCTTTGTACTTGGCCTCTGGCTGTTGGGCTTATTCTATCAATAAATTCAAATTCAAATTCAAATTCAAATGACTGTATTTCGAAAAATGCCTGAAATCATACATTTGTTATAAAAAATATCGCACACTGAGAAAAAAATTTGTTGGATCCAAAGAAATGCATTTCTTTGATTGTATTCATTTGAGCCAGAAAACTGTTTACCTAATTATACTGAATATCGTTCAAAAGTAACAAACTCGTGCATTGATTCAAAGAAATCATTTCTTTGGGCGGCATTTCTTTGAAATAAAGAAATATTTCTTGGCCCCAGAATATGTGATAATCAACTTAAGGAATTTATATCTTAAAAAATAACAAAGAAAAATCCAAAGAAATATTTTTTCAGTTCAATAATCTTGAGCTTTTGAATTAAAAAATATTTTAATTGAAATAAGTAGCTCATCGATGCGTGAAACAAATATTTTGATTTCTTCGAATCAAAGAAATATTGACATAAATGAAAGCAATATTAATTAAGTGAAAGAGATATTTCTTACGTATAAGGGGATTGATACTGTTCTTCTAATAGAACGTGTCATTAGTTGAATAAAGAAATTTGCTCACTTAAGTAATAATTCATTCATTTGGAAGATATGTTTCTTTTAATAAATATAGTGAAGCGATTTATGTCTAACAAATATTTCCTTCAAGTGAAGAAATATATTTTTGAAATAACTTCATACAGCATCACAGTAAATCCCAAGAATAAATGTTATCTTAAAATCGGATAAAATCGCTGCAGCACGTTTATCTACTCCAAGATAAAATTTATCTTCGCGAAAGATAAATTTTGTTCACGAAAATGTTTATGTCGAATGCGAGAGCCTATGTAACTTGAAAAGAGCGACTAGGCGCTTCGCAGATTTTTTTAAAATCTATTTCCCCTTATTAGAAACAACACTTTATTCAAATGATTCAAATCAAAAAACCATTAACCTACACTTAAACGATATATAGACTGCACTTAGGTTACCTTATAGTGCTTGTTTACAAATTTAAAAGTCTTCATCAGAGTCGACAGAAACCAAAGGTTCGTCCAACCAGACTAGTCCAACAGAAGTAAAGGACTGAACTTGGCTGAGTGTCCTGGTCCTCCGCGTCACAGAGGCTCTAACCGGCCGGGGTTTAGAATCATGCTCTCAATTTTTGGTTCTTTTCGTACTGCGCATGCGTCGCGTCAACCGCTGGATCGGCTACCGTTGGCGCGCTTATTTAAAATGAATTTACTGTACAAGAAAATTGTTCGCAACAAAAAATATCTCCAAAATCAGCCCTGAAGAAGTGAACTGCAATGTTCACGAAACGTCGGCAACATTCATAGTTTTGCACACGATTGAAGCCCGAAAAATGTTTTAAATTTAAGATTAAAAATTTTAAGTTTTGAATTTTAAATTTAAAATTTTAAATTTTTAATTTTAAATTTTAAATGTAACATTTAAATTTATTATAATAAACTTCATTAATTATTGTAAACTTTGAATTATGTTAATGAAAAAAATGCGACTATAAAAAACTATTTTTGTTCAAATATGGTGAAAATGAGAAAAGTGATATTTTTTAAAAGTTGTGCTGTGCTTTTCTTCGTTTTTTTACGGAAGAATAGAGGTAAATAGTTTCAGCGTCTATTATGAAAAAATTAAAGGATAAAATAGTGTAAAAATTTGAAAATTAATGCGATTAGATAGTTGAGAAGGGCGGGAAATTATTCAAATTTATAAACTAATTTGTGAGAATGTAAATATTGATATTATTTGTTTCGCCACAAAATGTGAACGTTACTGTTTATTTCCAACCCAAAAAATACTTTATATACATAATAATGGAGAATCAACTACATATTTACTATGCCAAAACCTCAAAAGATAATTTTATTTCTAATCACTTGCATTACTTGCTTGAAAATCTTACCGAAATTCTTTAAAAAAGTTGATAATGTTTAATTTAATGGCACGATAAATAATATTGACAATATTTGAATTTTTATAACTCATTTTATTTGAATTTGTTTAAATTTCCCGCCAATTTAACTTTTTCTAATCGCATTTATTGCCAATTTGTTCACTATTTTCTCACTTATTTTTCTTCATTCTGTGCTAAAACTATTTAAATTTATTCTTCCGGTAAAAAAAAAACGAAAAGAATATAGTGTTTTCTACAACATGTTTAGAACGCAGTAAAGATGATAAAATTCGAAATTATTTTGTAAAAAAAAAATCATAAAGCCACAATAAAACACGAAAGTACAATTTTTTTAAGTTGAAAGAATTAATTGATCCTAGAAAAGTACATTACATGAACTTTTAAACCCGGAACCATTCGGCCATTTTGAAATGTTGTGGCTTAATGGAAATACTCTATTGCGCGCTTATTTGGCATGATTAATTTTGTTTTGTGTTTCTTGATAATTGTTTGCTAAAAAAAATAATCGTGAATTGCATGAAAATATTAAGAATGATTTTAAATTCATATTTGTAATGAAAAAGGTATTCCTTTCTTTAGATCTAAAATCGATTATTTATTTTTCAGAAATGAAAATCAGATAATTATTTTCCGTTTCACTTCATAACTCTATTTTTTGATTAAGGAATTAGTTTTAATGATTTTGGATATAATAGATTTAATACTTTCACGATGATTCATTATAATAAATTTAAATTTAAAATTTAAAAGATTTTTCGGGTTTCAATCGTGTGCAAAACTATGAATGTTGCCGACGTTTCGTGAACATTGCAGTTCACATCTTCAGGGCTGATTTTGGAGATATTTTTTTTTGCGAACAATTTTCTTGTACAGTAAATTCATTTTAAATAAGCGCGCCAACGGTAGTCGATCCAGCGGTTGACGCGACGCATGCGCAGTACCAAAAGAACCCAAAATTGAGAGCATGATTCTAAACCCCGGTCGGTTAGAGCCTCTGTGATGCGGAGGACCAGGACACTCAGCCAAGTTCAGTCCTTTACTTCTGTTGGACGAACCTTTAGTTTCTGTCGACTCTGATGAAGACTTTTAAATTTGTAAACAAGCAGTATAAGGTAACCTAAGTGCAGTCTATAAATCGTTTAAGTGTAGGTTAATGGTTTTTTGGTTTGAATCATTTGAATAAAGTGTTGTTTCTAATAAGGGGAAATAGATTTTAAAAATATCTGCGAAGAGCCTAGTCGCTCTTTTCAAGTTACATAGGCTCTCGCATTTGACATAAAAATTTTATTTTTCGCGAAGATAAATTTTATGTTTGAGTAGATAAACGTGCTGCAGCGATTTTATCCGATTTTAAGATAAAATTTATTCTTGGGATTTACTGTGATTCGTTCGAAAAAATATTTTGGTAAAATTCCTTATTTGTACCGAGTAGTTCAAAACTATGCCGCCAGGTGCGCAGAGTTTATAGTTTCACAATAGAAATGGATTCTCCAGCCTTTCAGTTAGCCATACATTTTCTCCAAAGATATAATCTGAAATATATGGTGATTGGTGCTATCAGTCTTCCTAAGCATTGGTCAGTTTGTCTTGCTTGAAATTCTTTTCCCTACTCCGCGAAATGAAAATAAATACATTTTTAAACAATAGGAGAACTTTCTGTTTGAGTAAATTGTCCTTTGAATCAATTAATATTTTCTCAACTCTATTACGTCCTTTTTTAAAACAATATGCCACAGCGTAGAAACAAATAAACATTTCTTTCCGTTGAAAAAAATTTCTTTGCTGCAAAGAAATATTTAGTTTATCAAAAAATACGCTTATTTGAATCAAAGAATCATATATTTGGTTCGAAAAAAACTTTTACTCAGTCCCAGTTACATTTATTTGTATGTAATGATTTTTTTCTTGAACTTACACCATACTTCTTTACAATACGGAATTCACCTGTCATATCAAATACTCATTACAGTCAATAACAAATCTGTTTCGCTCAACGAATATTTTACAGAGTCGAGTAAGTATTTCTATGCTTTAAGCATGGCGTCCCTCAGATCCAAGCAAAAGATTTCTTTAATCTGGAGAAATATTTCTTCAGCCTTAAAAAAAAACCTTTTTCAACTTTTTTTTTAAAAAAACTTTTTCGACTTGTGTATATTTTCAGTACCCAGGAAAAAAGAAACGATTGAACTGGAGCGCTTTGAAATATTTATCTTAAAATTCCAGATTGAGAAAGTTGCATTTCAATTGTTTTTTTGACTCTTTGAATTGGTCAGCTATTAAATTTGCAAAGCCACATTCGGAAATGTACTCGTTCTATCGTTTTAAGACGTTCTGAATAGGAGAACATAACCTCAAAAAACTAACTTAAGTTCAATTGATAATTTACGATTCACAGAAGAAACGCATGAATCGTTTCAATTTCTCAATGAAATGGAGTTTGAAGGATGTCAAAGTGAATGGAAAAGTGCAGATTCACTTTAACAGAAACGAATCTGCATCATACAATTGATGATTGATGAAGTCCGATGAATTGTATAATGCAGATTGCGCTCTTCATTATTGAATTGTAGTGAATCGGAATTGGATGCGAGTAAATTTGAATAGTAAAGTGCAGATTGGTTAGGAACATAAATGAATTGGATTGTAAAGATTCAGCAATGTCCATTACAAGAAACCTATTTTATAAATATTTAAATAAAATATTAAAATAAAATAAATAAAATATATTTAAAATAAACTAAATAAAATATATTTAAAATCAAATAAATAAAATATATTTGAATAATTTAATATAAATATTTGAATTGCAATAAAATGTACATACATATGTTAGTGAAATGCAAGTTTAAGTAAATAGTAAATTTTTTAATAAATTAAATAAATCTCTGAGAATTTTCCGATCGAATAAAATCTCTGGTATACTGTAGTTTACATATGTGCAAATTTTTCAGTTAAAAAATGAATAAACCACTTTAATCATATAAAACGCGGAAATTGTCTTTAAAAAAAGTTGAATTTGTGAATGGGTATTTTTTTAACATACACTGTAAAAAATCTTTGATGATATTTACAATTAAATTGTAATTTCACGAGCATTGTATTTTAGATTACAACGTATAACCTGGTAAATTTACCAATGTCGATCCGAATATCACGATCTACTCCAATTTCACCCCATGGAACAGTATGAAATAAATGTAAAATTACTATGTCTGACGATGGAAATTATTCGATCAGCGTGGCTCGTAGTAAATTCACGTCAGTGAATAAATTCAAATTTAACACTTTTTTGGTAAAATTGCAGTACCTAGCATAATTTCACACATGGGTCGTATTGTTACAGCTTGGCATCCTGAGAAATCACAAACAGGACATAAATCGACAATCCATCGACAAACTGACAGAAAGAGATGGCGCGTTGGACTTTATCATAAAATTACGTCTCAGAGCCTCTAATATTGCTCTAATAGTGATGAGTTCTGTGTGAATGAAAAATGTCTTTTTTATTCAAAACGATACCTAAGAAATGTGATATGCGCTTTATTTATCCTGCTAGAGTGTTTAAAAATGTATAGCCTCACGAACATAACCTCAGAATTGAAATGCGGTCCTGGAAACTTACGTCCTGCATTTTTTTTACAAAAGTGTGCAAACTTACATCGTCGCACGCAGATGAAATAATTTCCATCGTGGTACGATATAAAATCACACCAACTTTTTATAGTGTAGGTAAATAAACGTAATACAGTTGTAAGATCAAAAATACTTAATATTTCATTTTCAATAAGTCACAAAGAGTCATTGCACCATTAACCAAATTCTGACATTAGAGGTTTACAAACGAACGTTTTGTTTTCGAATTCTAATAAAATAATTTTAGGAGACATTTTTAGAAGGTATTATCACGATTAGCCGTCGTTTTTCAATCGATAACGAAACATTTTTGGTGAATCGTAAAATAACCACTTCTCCGATTCATTGGCACTTCTAACCTATCGTCAGCAATCTGCCATTCCAGTTTAAGATACACATTTCATACGACCTGAAATACGATTGAAACGTGGTCAATCGTTTCTTGTTTTCTGGGTACTCGTCTCCGGCTCGCGCGTCGAGAAAGCACCTCTTCTCCCTCTAGGTGCACAATATACTATTTTCGTCTATATTGATGCATAATGTATGATCGATAAGAAAATCAAAATGAGCCGAATTTTCAAAAACATTTTATTACCAATTTAGGAAAATTTGTTTTCTGTATTTTTTGAATAGTTTCAGAAGAATTGCATCGAATTGATTATTAAATCACTTTCATAATCTGTGATCTTTGAGGTCGCGACAATGGAAATTTTTTATATTCAAATAATGTTGAATTGATTCTTACCAGCATATGTTATCTTTACACTGCATTTAAATTGAAATTACTTATTACCAGGGACCGGACCGAAACTTTTGTTCAATTCCGTTACTGTCAGCTAAACAAAATAATTTTGATCCAATCATTTATGTAATTTCAAATATTATCTAATTTTGGGCAAATTTTGAGATAGCAGATCAAATTTTAATAAAAAGTAATTTTTCTGTCAATAACGAAATGGAACGAAAGATTCGGTCGGGTCCCTGCTTATTAAAAGTGAAATGTGAAATTTAATTTTGAGTGGAACGATTCAATTCATTCTGAATATATTTGAATAATACGTATGAATAGTGTTCCGCGCGATAAGTACTTCATATTTCTTTTCCGAAGTATTTGTCTTTTATTCGGAATTTTAAAGATTTTGGTTCTATATTCACATTTCAAGTCAACTTTTATATATCTGTAATCATTTTGGCATTTTTTATTGACTATTTTATCACTCATGTTTCAATTTCATAATTAACAGGTTTTCCTCGGAGCATTTTGGGTGGACCAGGAACACTAGCGGAACCTGTTAATGATATGATAAGGATTAAGAATCCCATTTGCTCAAACAAAAACGCTGCTCAGTACAGGACGGATCTAATTACAGCTTATAAGAAGAAACTTACAGACTTACTAGCGTTATCCAAGGCTAACAAAGGAATAGACTGGAATACAGCGTGTCACGGTGATTCCGTAATTGAAAACAAAGCGGCAGCATGGGTTCTTCACGCCTGCAAGACGGGGCTTGGCCTACAAAGGGATATTCAAAATAGTCTTATTTCTACTATTTGCCTTGACATTTTCAAAGTGTAGGTTTCCTAATAATGTCCTCTAAATTTCTGATATCAAAACATTTTATATTTTATTATTCAAGTTTACAATTTATTTCCATTTACAACTTCATAAAATAGATTTCATTATTTTCAGCGTTAATAATGGCTACGTCATTGCAGAAAAGTGAGACAAAACCTCAGAGGGCCAGTTCAAAAAGGATGCTGCTTATAACTTTTTTATTGTGTTGTTTTATATATTAATCATGTTTGAGTTTTAAAAAAACGTGTGGGTATCTCCTGAGTTTAATTATTGGTGGAGGGAAAAAAACGTTTTGGGATAAAGAGTTTTCTGCTGCATAAACGTCTTTTTGTTTGACAAAACCTCAACCTTTAATAATATTTTCGATAAAGTCGATAGATGATGTTATCTACCAATTTACATTAACCTGGTTTATTTTGTGGATTCAAAAATGCACACGTGTTTTTCGTGTAAGTTTGTACTCACCTATATACCTCATCTTACATGGACTTGATGATTGTTGAAAACAAGTTGAATTTGAGACCTACAGCTGATGTTTATTCAACCTAGAACTTCATGATCAAATCACAGAAGGAGAGAATCTTTTAGTTTTGTAGACTTATCTAGTATTTATTGTACAGTACAGTACAGTTTAGTATTTTTATCAGACATTATTTCTAATTCGGAAAATCTGAAACAAAAACATGAAATAAAAAATGGCAGCTACTTTATCATTCAAAAGAGCTTTTTTCTCAAATTTTCATTAAAATATATTTAAATAGAACAAAATCTTAGCCTCCAACAGTTATACTTTGGATAATATCAATAGATAATTTAATCTCTAAAATTACATCAGTAATTGTCTTGCGGAGACGCTGTTTTCATTTGGCTTAACTTTATTCGTTAAATAGTATTAAATATGAGTGCTTTGTATCCAAAAAATTACAAGAAAATGCGGCTTCTCAAGAGTACGCCAAAATCGGTGTATATGTAGTAAATAATTCATTTTTTTCATTGTAACTTCAACTGCTTGAATAAGAGCTGAACTCTTTTGTTAAAAATGTAATTTTTGTAGTTGGAAATACATCACTTTAGCTAACAATTCATCTCTTCGTCTGAAAATTGAAATATTTTGTTGAAGTGACATCTTTTCTGGTTGAAAATTCAACTAGTAGGTTGAAAACTCAAGTATCTTAACGAAAATTCTTCTTTTTTGATAGAAAAATAATCTTCTGCATTAAAAGTTCACCTTTCTGGTTAAAAATTCAATTTCTTGGTTGAATTTTGAAAGAATTTGTCCAAAATGTATTTCATTGTTGTCAAAGTTCATCATTTTATTAGGAAATTGATTTATTTTGGTCAAAAATTGAAATAATACGTTGTTTTTTTCGAACAATTTTTTGTTCGAACTACTAATGTAACTATTTCATTTGTTTGAAAATTGATATTCTTCATTGAAAACCGACGTTTTCTTGTTGAACATTCAACTAATTGTTTTAAATAAATATGTATTTTGTTTAAGATTCGGCTTTTTTGGTAGGACATTCATCGTCTTGGTTAAAAGTTCATTCGTTCCTGGTGGAAAGACAACTCTTTGATTGAATATTGATTTGTCTTAGTTGATAATTGAACTATTTTTTTGAAAATCAGTATTTTTGATTGGATTCAACTGCTTCCTATTCAAGTTTTAATCATTCTTGATTGAAATATCAGCCATCACATTTTTCGTTGAGAATTCCTCTTTTTTAATTGAATATAATTCAACTGCTTGGTTGAAAGTTGAACTACTTCGTAAAAAATTAATTTTTTTCTCTTTTGGTTGAAAATTTAGAATTTAAGATGCAGATCCAAATATTTGATTTAAAATTAATTTATTTGTTCAAAACTCAAATTTTCGGGTATAGCGTTAAACTTTCACATTAAAAAATCATCTTTTTTGTTTGGAAATTCGACAGTTTGGTAGGCAGTTGATGTTTTTCGATGAAAATTCTACTTTTTTGAAAATAAACTATTCTATCTGGTAGAAAATCAATCTTCTTATCTGAAAAATTAACTATTTAAATCAAAATTGATTTTAATTCTTTGAAAATCCAACTTTATTCTGAAAGTTGAACCACTTTTGTCAAAAACTCATTTTATTTATAAGATCCATCTCTTTGGCTGAGAATTGAACTTGTTTTTACAAAATTGTAATATTTTTTTTGGAAATTTGAATGTGTTGTTAATGGAATTCAATATACATGTGCATATTGAATGCATGATAAATTTTACTATTTTACTATACAATGCATATTAAGTCTAATCTAAATTTAGTAATATTGATATTAGCGTTTGAAAAAAGAGTTTAGAACCAAGTATATACATTTATTCCAATATTATTTCTCAGCAGGACAAAAATATTCTTTTAGGATAGGAATTTTCATTTGCACCAGACACATATCTTTTATTGATCTAAATACATTAATTGTTGGGCTGGATTTTCTTGATTAAAATAATAGCTTTGTACATTCATCAAGGAAATGGTATTCTTGACGCAACAACTCTAGATCAACTGAAACCTGATTATTTCTTCAAAGAAGAATTGATTTAAATGATTTTCGAACAAAATTGTCACATTTGAACAATGAAAAGTAGTTGTGCCTCAGAATCTATCGCTCAGACAAATTTAAGGTAAGCATTGTCTGTATCGAGGCTAGATCTCTTGAGAGCAAAAGAGGAACCTTTTGATCGAATGAAAACCTCTCTCCGTGAATTATTGTTGTTAAAAAGCTGAATATTTTTTAGGTAGATTCCTCATCATCCAAGACCCTTTTTACATTAACTTGTGAAAACAAAAATTCAACGTGAATAATTTTTACAAAGTTTGATAAATAATTGGAATTTTGCATGGAAAATAAGTAAAATATATAGCCGCAAAAAATTGTGAAAATCAAAAACGTAACTGTGGAAAAGTAGTAGTGAAAATATATATGTGTAATTAATTACGAGTTCATTGAGCTATCGTAATTGGAAGGTTCTAAAAAATTCAAATTTCTTTCATCTTTGTTTAAACAATCAGAAGGCAATGTTTTCGAATTGAGGTAGGCTGCACGTCTTGTTTAGAATTTCAGAACATGACCTTTAGTAACTCAATAGAGATAAGATTGTAACACCATCTGTGTCGTTTTATTAAATTTTTTTATATTTCACGTTTTCCACTTTGATTATCTGTTTTTAATTATCATATTCTGTCACGAGTGAATTTATTTATTTCTATCAGGCAGTTAGTTCACAGAAAAAACTAAGTGCAACCTTCACACAGATTTCGAGGCAAAGATTACCTGCAACAAAAATTACCTCATGAGGGTACACTTTACTCGCACGTCTCGGGTATTCTTCTGTTTTTAACTACGTTTGGAGAGTAATTCTCAATGTTTACCTCGAAGGCCTTGTAAACTTCATATCGTCTGCTTGCAACCAGCAACACACGAGATTCAGCCAATGCACCACGTGTGAAAAACACATCTTCTCCGGCGAAGTCTGGGTTGTACTGTACTTCAGGGTCCCTGGAGTGGGTTTCTCAAGGACACGAGGTTATACCAATACCCAAGGTGTGAAAAAAAATCTTTTTTAGGCAAGTCTGGTGTGGGCTAACCACACCCACGACCCGCCAACAGCACGCAGTTAGTAGTATTCCCGAACAGTCACCAATCCAAGTACTAACCGCGCTCAACACAGCTTAACTTCAGTGATCTAACGAGAACTAGTTGTTTCAGCGTGGTATGGCCGTTGGCAATAGTAATTTAATGAACTAATTAATTAATTAATTTAATTTAATTAATTGATTAATTATTTAATTGTAATTTAATTTAACGGCCGTTGGCCGCTGTAATTTAAAAAATCATATTCTGATCCGATTCTCAGTTCACAATATAAAAATCAATAAACCTGTCTTTCCACTGGAATGTTTAAATAAATTTTTATAGAAAAAGAAGTGTCTGTCAAAATACATTGCTAAGTAATAATTGAAATATATGCACATGTCATTTTGGAAAATTGAATTCAAATACTCATTTCACGGCAATTTTTGTAAGTCTGTGAATCAAGAAACAACGCTAAATTATTAAAACATGATCGTATTAGAACGTTCAAATAATTGAGAAAAACAACAGAGTACGACAAAACATCGCTGAATAATTAAAATATATCCACATAAAATTTTGAAAATTGAATTAAGATACATGCCTCTCTTTTTCCGTGGTGATCTCAGTGATATTTGAAGTCCCACTCATTCATGCCTTAGGAATGTAAATTGAAAAAATTCAAACTTCGATAAATTAAAGCTTGGAATCTCCTCTTTAAAATGAGATCAAAAACATGATGAAATATTCACTTATTCTCGAATTATAATAAAAAATGTGGAAGCATGTCCAAGACGAAAATCGATTCGTCGAACGGTAGTCGAATGTCAAATTTAAATCTTTTGTTAACGTGGAAAAAACAACAGACCAAAAAATCTAGTCACCAATGGACCGTCCGATTTTGGTCTTGGTTATGCTTCCACATTTCTCATGACAATTCGAGAACCAAAATATATTCTATCATGTTCCTAATCTCATCTTAAAGATGATATTTTCAACTTCAATTCAGACAACCTTCCATTTTTTTCCATTTCCTTCTCTAAAGCATGCAAAAATTGGAATTTGATAATCGCCTGTTGATTATTTTGTAGTAACACTGGGTACGCTACTCTAGGCTCCAGACGCACGACACCCCCACACGGAGAAAAATAGATATTAGATCAGACTATCTAGATATTAATACTTAATATCTTAGAGATTTAACTATGGGACAGAAATCTAGATACTGAAGTAGAGCATCCAGAGATATTAAAAAGAAGATTTTAGCTGACAATATCCAAGATATTAAAGGGTAGAATCTAAGATATTAAAAAAATATTCGTTAATTATACAAAAATTACCTGTAAAGCATGCCTATTTCTGTGAAATACAAAAGGATTTTATATCTTATTCCTCTGGTGTGGCTATCCGAATACTCAAACATTCGCCTTTTTTGATTGATTATTATTAAATTTTCGAGTAGAGCTGATAACACGCTGTCCAAGGCTAATATAATTGATGCCTATAGTGCCGAGTCCTCATATTCTCTCGAGAAAATTATGATATCATATCCAACAACACTTAATCCATTTTCTACCAGAACTTTTAACGCAATATTTATCCGAAAAACCACAACACACACGACGAATGTTCAAGGTACGGACAAAGCGGGGTTAAAATCTTTTTTCGCCACGCCACACGTCAACGACATTGCTCCGATAAAATTTAGCTTTTTTAATATCTTAGATATTAACGGTTAATATCACACATTTTATGTTTCCAATATACGCAGATATTACCCTTCAAAATCTTGTATACTGAGCAGAAGATATTAGATATTATGCCATAATATCTATATAATATGGTTAAATATCAAAGTTTTTAATATCTATATTTCAATATCTATTTTTCTCCGTGCAGATATTTTTGCTTGTTCTTATTTGTCCGGGCACGCTGTACCAGGCTCCCGACATCTTTTTGATACCTCTTATTCTGGACATGCCATCATAGGCTCCAGCCTTTTCTTTCTTTTTTCGATAAATTTGAATACGCTGAACCAGGCATCGAACATAGGTTATTTGGCGATACAGAACGGCGCGTGCTGAATACTGGCTGCCATAGGAATAATTTAAGTTTACATATTCCGTGATACAACGCAATTTGCGAACTCAGTATTTGATGTAAAACGAATGCTGTCTAGAATATATGAGACTGTGATTGAAGGCATTACGAGGCTCATTCGCGCGTGACAATTTGCCTCATGGAGCACAGACAACTGGGCTTATTCATGCGTGACAGTGTATATCTAAGCCTATTCGTGCGTGATCACTTATATTGAGAATGAGTAGATTGTAACTGCGACGACTGATAATTTGTAAGAACTTCTTTATAGATTCTACTTTCACATTGAATAAAACACAGATTTTATAGTTTAATTGTGTGCATTCAATTCATCTTCTCCTTTCTGGGTCCAAACTAATCTTACCAGGGCATAGGGCTAGGTAAAAATAAAGTATAGTATAAATCGAACTTTTCCAAATTATATGATTGAGTATTTGAGCTAGAAGTCACAATCGTAATAGAATGGGGGCAAATCATGTGTACGTTAGCATACTTAGTACATCCTTACATGAGAATGCATACGAATTTTTGTAAAAAATATTCTATACGTAAAATTAAGTTATGAATATATCAATGTTAATATTTTTCAAGTGAAGAATGCATTTGCGCAATTATGTTTTAGCCTCTTATCAGTTAAAGACCTTTCATTTTTACGAAATTTGGTATATTCTATTTTATTGTAAATATTTACCAACTATGCTCACCTTCCTGACATTTCCACCTATTCTATCCTAACCATGACGTCATGCTAGACTACTCAATTCTAATAGAAGTATGAAACATTAGTAAACTTTGATTGTGCAGATCATAACCAATATTAAATGAATTGATATTAATTTCATTAATTAATTCATGTTACCACACCAAAAAAAATTGAAATGCAATATTTATATGGTTCACTATTGTGAAGAAATTAATCACCTTAGAACATGAAAATTACTGAAGAAATATTTTCATTGAAACATCCAAATAAATTTTACTTTACATGTATATGAAAACTAGAATTATAATTAACGCTTTAAACTAGTGTAAGGGCTGAAATCATGCATGTGTCATACAAAATTATTTTCAAGAGCCTATTCTATTTTTATTATGAATTGATTTATCTAGACTTAGCTTCTTCTCGAGGTTATTCCGACCGATCTCGGGTACTAATTGACCGATTACCCTTAACGAGAACTCAAATTGAAGGCAACTAAATCCTCTACAACTTTTTATTGTGAAGTTTTCAGATCAAACCAGTGGTTCAGATGCTAGCGATTTTAATAAGTTGGCAAAGTTGAAATTGATGGGCAAAAACAACTCATTAAACCTCCTAGCATCTGAATTACTGGCCCGATCGAAAACTTTAGGATAGAATGTTGTAGGGGGTTTAGTTGCCTTCAATTGAACTGTTCGCTTAGGAAAATCTGTCAATTAGAATTCGAGATATAATTAACCCAGCGTCATGCGGGTTGGGTCTGTGAGACCCAGCACATTTTATTTTGCTTGAAGTTCGGTTACTATGCGTGCGACGTTGCTGTTCTTCTCAGTAGCTAGAGCTGCTGAGTTGTTCTAAGCGTTGCTGGTAGTACATTAGGCTGGTGGCGATCGTACTGAGATTTACACGTGCACAAAGTTGAAAAAGGTCTCGAGATTCATCCCTGCATTTGGTGTAAAAATTTTGCGCCATTGTGTATACATATGATTTCAATTATTTATAATGTACACTGACCGTTCACAAATTTTCAGCTCGCAAATTGTCGCAGAAGTGCTTCTGCCACCCCGCCACTGCGATCCCTCTCGTCCACGCTCAATAGCAACGGCTCGGCATGACCTGGAACGGACATTATTAATATGATTAAAACATAATATTATATGATATTTCTCTTTCATTTATTTACATGAATACCTAAAAAAATAAACCGGAATACATATTACCTTTTTTATTAATAAAGTGCGGGTATAATTCAAATCTAATAACCGGGTCTATATGCCCCACCCCTACGTCCGTGTAACACTTTTCCACCCCAATGACGCCGGGTTCAAAGCGTCGGAACAACTCTGAAAATTCAAAAAAAAATTTGAACATTGATATTTTCTGATTAACTTTATTTTTTAATTTGATGAAATTATGGTCATTTCAAGAGGTTGAACTTATTTTTATTTTTGCTTTTTGTTTAGATTTATGCAGTTTCTATTACATTTGATAATTTAGCCTCTGAGTGGGTCGTCCCTTACGAAAAGATATGACAGGGAAAAAATGACAGGTGTGTCATTTTTTCCCTGTCATTTTTTGTCTGTCATTTTTTCGCGACCACAAGAAAATGACAGGGAAACGACAGGCAAAATGACAGGAAAACGACAGCCGAAAATGACTGGCCCTAATTGGCTATAACTTATAATGATATTGTGTAGAATTATATATGCACGACGACTTGCAGACTTATTTAAACTTTCCGGTAAAGCTTAAAAAATCATTAGCAAGAGAAAATTATTATGGGAATTTTCATGATGAAACACCTTTCTGTAGCCTGTTGCTAATTCCGAATTATCTTCAAACACATAAATTGTGGAATGTGTTCGATTTGCCATTTTAAAGACTTCTTATCATTACAAAGTGCTAAACTTAAGTACCACGGGCAAAAATTTCAGACTATTTTCAACTTTCTTCATTCCCTTAACAAATTGACTGGGTTGACTGCGTGCTCCAATTCCACGATCCAACAAAGAATGGTTCCGCCAGGCGCAACCTACGGACCCTTTGATTGGTTCACTTTTTTTAGATGCGCGTGGCGAGACCATACTTTCTTGGATCATGGAATTAGGAGCACGCATTGAACTTGAGGGATGAAGAAAGTTGAAAATAGGCTGAAATTGTTGCCCGTGGTACTGAAGTTTAGTCCTTTGTAAGGATAAGAAGGCATTAAAATGGCAAATCGAACACATTCCACAATTTATGTGTTTGAAGATAATTCGGAATTAGCAACAGGCTACAGAAAGGTGTTTCATCATGAAAATTCCCATAATAATGTTCTCTTGCTAATGATTTTTTAAGGTTTACAGGAAAGTTTAAATAAGTCTGCAAGTCGTCGAGAATTTATAATTCTACACAATATTATTATAAATTATAGCCAATTAGGGCCAGTCATTTTCGGCTGTCGTTTTCCTGTCATTTTGCCTGTCGTTTCCCTGTCATTTTCTTGTGGTCGCGAAAAAATGACAGACAAAAAATGACAGGGAAAAAATGACACACCTGTCATTTTTTCCCTGTCATATCTTTTCGTAAGGGGTCACTTAAAACCTGAAAATAACTTATCTAATCTATAAACTGCGTACGTCGAAAACCAGTAATGGACTTCTATTTTCAGATTTTTATGTGCGTGTAGTCGATGCCAACAACTTTTGCTTATAATCCTTTCGCAAAAACAGGAGCCAGTTCTTAAAATAAAATCATCAACGCTACACCTAAGAAGTTGTTTTGGATTTCCACGGGAAAGAAATCAATTGAAAATGAATACCCTAATTCCTCGGTTGCCATTATTTATCATCTGTGAGTATCCAATCTGCAAATTCCAATTAAGTGTTAACTATTAATACACTTGTTGACGAGTAAAAAAAATCGAAACTTCTGGAGTCAGTGATCTGAAAATGAAATGGAGAACAGCCTCTCTACGGAATTTGTAAAATTATTCATTTGGAATACATCCTCCGTTTGAAAACCCACTTTTATGATTGTGATTCCCTCTTTCATCGCTTCCAGATGGAAGCAATGATGACGGAAGCAAAATCAAAAAAGTGATTCATATCTTACGAAGGAAAATGAGAAATTTCAATGCAAATTTTGAGAAATGTTGTGCCTAAAACAAGTACAGAATATTTATGACACACGCATGATTTCCGCCCTTTTCGACGCTCATAAAGCGGGGCGGAAGCTCTACATTTTACACGCTAGGGCGAAAAGTGACGTCAGAGGTGGATAATGAAAATTTAACATCTATGAGCTCGCATTTTACGATTGTCAGCCCACTCACTGTAAAAACTGTGAGGAAATTTTTGTTGCAGATAATAGAATTCCGCAGTCATTCATGGGAAGTTACCATATATAACTGTCAAAATGACCGTAAATTACCGTCAATGACAAAGAATTTTCATGAATTTCCGGAAATGTGTGGAAATTTTTAGAAATGAATATTGGGTAATTCATGCTAAGTTACCATATTTACCTGTAGAATGACCATAAATGACAGCAAATTTTCATAAATTCCCGGAAATTTATAAATATTTTTGAAGATGAATTTTGGGTAATTTATGTTGAGGTACCATATTTACCTGTAAAATCACCATAAATGACCGAAAATGTTCATATATTTCCGGAAATTTATGGAAATTAAAAAAAATGAATATGGGGTAATTTATGGTGAATTACCATATTTACTGGTAAAATTACCATACATGAAGGGAAATTTTCATAAATTTCCGGAAATTTACGGAAATTTCTAAAAACGAATTTTGGGTTATTCATGGTCAGTTACCATGTTTACCTGCAAAATTACCATAAATGCCCAAAAATGATAATAAATTTCCGGAAATTTATGGACATTTTTGAAATATTTATTGGGTAATTTATAGTAATTTATCATGTTTACGAGTGAAATTACCATGAATGGCCGAAAATTTTCATAAATTTCCGGAAATTTATAAATTTCCAAATTCAATTTTCGTCAATTTATGGCAATTTACCATAAATCGCTTCTAAAATTATCGTAAATTACCAAAAATACCCAAAAATTTTGTTATTGAATTCCTGATAATGAACCCTCATGGTACACACTGTCAAAAAGTTACGTATGGTACACACATGGGTATTTTTCACCCGGCGACTTCTTGAAAGCTTCTAGCTCCTGATTGAATTAATCAATTTTAGCGACTTTTTTTTAAATCGATAGGAAATTCACTCTGCAAGACGAAAAAAATAATTATATTCCGTTTTATATAACAAAAAATTTATTTACAAAATTCCAAAGAAAAATGTTCGTTTTTTTTTCGGAAATTCATAAAACCGCCGGGTTTTCTGTACCCAAAATAGACCATGAGTGTTAGTAGTGAGTTGCATAAATTTAATGCTTCTTCATTTGAAATCTCATACGGACTGAAATATGGCCGTATTTCGAAAAATGCCTGAAATCATTGATTCGTTATAAAAGATATCGTATGTGCCTAGGCGGAGAGGCACTTTTTCGACTTGTGTGTATTTTCAGTACTCGTTTCCGGCTCGCGCGTCGAAAAAGCACCTCTTCTCCCCCTAGGTGCATAATATACTATTTTCGTCTGTTTGATGCATAATGTGAATTGATTATTAAATCACTTTTATAATCTGCGATCTTTAAGGTCGCGAGAATGGAAATTTTTTATATTTAAATAATGTTAAATTGATTCTTATCACCATATGTTATCTTTACATTGCATTTGAATTGAAATTACTTATTACAAGTGAACTGTGAAATTTAAGTTTGTGTGGAACGATTCAATTCGTTCTGAATATATTTAAATAATACGTATTAATAGTGTTCCGCGCAATAAGTACTTCATATTTATTCGTGAAAAATGCAACAATTCAAACAAGTTACTTAATTTTTCGCAATTATATTTAATTGTTACTGGTAGTTTCTCAGGGGGCAAGGCGAGAGACGGTTTCGACCTTGCCCGAAACACACCAGCAGCGTAGTCTCTTTGCAAGCAACTCCCGAGACTGTTACTAAATCGGGGTCCGAGGGTATAATGGATTTGGAACTCGTCTTCTAAAAAGTAGAGGCGACAGCAAGAATTACCAGAAAATCGCATCAGCTTGATAAATTTTGGATGAATGGATCAAATCGTTTCCATCAGGAATCTGCGGTATAAAGGCGATGTATAATAGCGTTTAGAAATCAGATATGTTGCCTACTTCCTGGATTGATTGAGCTCGGTTTGAAATTCAAAAATTCATGTAAGCGACCTTATAGTACACAGATTTGATGTAAAAATTTAAAAATTTAAAGAAAGCGTCTTAAATCTTTTGAATGTTATTGCATTCAATTAGTGCACTTTCATGAAAGTCAGTAAAAGAAGTTTTTTTTAGTCATAGCACACAAATTTGGGATGTAAATTCTGTAAGTGGACTCAATTTTTGAAAAGTTTAATTAATTTGTAGGTTTCTAGGAAAGTCGAGTACAAGGGGGCTCATCGAGTTACAGAACACAGAATGTTCACTTGAAATTGGGAAAATTTGATTGAATTGGTAGATTTCCGTGAATGTCATAGAGGAAGTTTTTCGGATCTCAAAATACGAATGTTTACCCTCAATTTGTATTGTGGAACTTGAAAGATCCCCTCGCACTGACTGTAATGAAAATAAACAAATTTAATCAAATTTTCACAATTTTAGTCAAATTTTTTAATTTTTTCCTCAAGTTCTGTATTGTTTTTCGAATGTTTTATTTTGGTCCCAAATTCATGTTCTGTGCCTTGAGGACCCCCTTATAATACATGACTTTCATGGAAAAGTACCAAATTGATAAAATTTTTTTGATTTTGGAAAAATTGATTGAATCTTTAATTTTTATTTTAAATGCGTGATCTGTGTCCCAAAACCCCCCTCGTACTAAATTTTGCGGAAATCTACCAAATTAATAACATTTTTGGAAATTGAGTAAAATTTTGGAATCTTTGAATTTTTACCCCAAACTCGTATTTTCTACCGCGAAAACCGCTCTCGCACTGAGTTTAATCGAAATCAACAAAAATGATAAAATTTTCGAAAGAAGCGTAAAATTTTTGAAATTTTGATGTCAAATTTGTGGTTTCTATACCAAAAACCCCTATCGTACTGAGTTTTACGTAAATCTATAAACTGATTTGAATATTCAAACTTCTAGTAATTTTTTTTATATTTTGACTAAATTTGTGTGCTGTGCGTGAAAACCGTCCTTGTACTGAGTTTCATGAAAATATACAAATTATTTGAAAAATTTGAATTTGAATACAATTTCAGAATTTTTCAAATTTTGACACGAAATTCTTGTTTTGTGTCCCGACAACCCCCCTCGTACTGAATTTCATGGAAATACACCCAATCAATAATATTTTCAAAAGTGCCAACTTTTCAAATTTTTTTATTTTCACCCAAAATTTGTTTTTTTGTGCTCCGTCAACTTCCCTCGCATTGAGTTTTATAGAGATCTATCAAATTAATACCGTTTCAAAATTTCAATAAGATTTTTAATTTTCTATTTTTAGCCCGGAATGCGTGTTTTTTACCCCAAAACTCCCCCTCGTACTGAGTTTCATGTAAATCTAGCAAACTAATAACATTTCAGAATTTTCTTATTTTAACTCCAAATTCGTGTCTTTTGTCCCGAAAATCCCCCTCGTACTGAGTTTTATGTATGTATGTATGTCTACCATTAAGCCATTTCCCTTTGAAGGTAGGCGTGACAATACCCGATTCGGGTAGTGTTTCTAAGTGGATAGTTTCTTGTAGTAAATAACTACAAGTGTGGGCTCACCACACTCACGACACCAACAGCACGCAGTAGTATTCTCGAACGGTCACCCATCCAAGTACTAACCGCGCCCAACACTGCTTAACTTCAGTGATCTAACGAGAACTGGCGTTTCCAGCGTGGTAAATCTTACAAATTAATAAAATTTCAGAATTTTTCAATTTTGACACCAAATTCGAGGTCCGTGACCCGGGAACCTACTTACTAAACTGAGTTTCATGGAAATCTACCAAATTATTAAAATTTTTCAAATTTGAATGAAGTTGTTGTTGTTTCAAGTTTTTACCCTCAATTCTTGTTCTGTCCCCCGTAAATCTCCCTTGTACTGACTGGCATAGAAATCTACAAAATTAAAAGAAATTTAAAAATTTGTGTAAAATGTTGCAACTTTGGAATTTTCACCCCAAATTCATATTCTGCTATTAAAAAAAAGAAATATAATTCAAGAAATCTTTTGAGAAGGACCCGAGGTTAAAAAGTTCCTTCAGACTCCTTAATCAAATCTTGTTCGTTTTTCCATTCTCATCAGAGAAGGTATTAGATTTGTGTAAAATTTGACCTCCCCAGTTTTTGTTAAATGTCCAATTTTCCACGTTTTGTGCCCTATGAACCCGAAAAACAGGTTTTTACGAATGTGTCTGTCTGTCTGTATATATGTAAGTATGTCTGTCCGTCTGTGAGCACAATAACTTTCGAAAAAATTAATCTATGAGATTCGCCTTTGGGACACTCTTGAGTGTCCAAAACTGAAGATAAACTTTGTTATCCAGCTATTATGGATAAAAATTCAAAAAGTTAAATCATTTTAAAAATTGTGGAGACCATTTTTTTGAAGATTTAGGAATTCTATGTGCGGTTATTTATAGTTTTCAAAAAGGTCAACAATTTATCTCCTCGACTTTTTTCGATCAAAGAAAAATTATCAGAGTTATAGCATTTTCAAAATTCAAAAAATAAAATTAAAATACAAATTTGAAGCCGAACAACGTAAGATATGAAAAAAGTTAGAAAAAGGTGAACGTTCGAATAATGCACCCAAGAAGATCTACAACTTTATTATTAATCGCTCTTTGATAGGACGCGTAGCTTTTGTTGGATGCATAAGAAACAACATTAAATATAAAAGAAATCAAATTTTTGGAGAAACGACATAAGCTAAGAAAAAAATTTATTAAGTTTTTTGATAGGATGGGCAGTTTTTATTATAATAGTGTAAATAACATTAAAAACAAAACGAAATTAAATTTTTGGAAAAACAACACAAGGTGCAATAAAATGTTAATTAACAAAATTGTGTTTTTTTATAGGATGCGCACTTTTTTAATTATAAAAGCAAGACAATAAAAATATATTTGTTTCAATATCAATGCATATTATGAATTGTATTAATATAAATGTATTCAAATGACATCTTTTTTAGGGTAGTTGAGAATAAAATTTTTTGCAAAATGACGTAAAAATATTACAGTAATCATGAAAAATAAAATTTTTACTTCATTTTGCAACATCTGAATACGCAGTCCCAGACCGAGGTATAGAAAGGAATATAATATAAATTTACACACGATAAAGCCGGCTTAGCTTTCACAAAAGGAAATTCACAATCACCAGATTACAGTTGTCGATGCTTTCACCTTCAGTTTTGAGAGGCCTGTGTACAACTATGAATTCCAGGTAATCCGTTCCCGAGTTATTATTCTATTCAAACAAAAACTATGCGTCCTATCAAAAATCATTGATGACGAATTTGAAGATATTTTTTGGGTTCACGGTTTTTCAGTTCATCTTTCTCCGTATCTTGCATAACTTGACCGCAAAATGGCATTTTTGATTTTTTGTCATTTTCTTTTGCTATTAAAATTCGAATATTCGATTTTTCAAGAAAATTCAAAAAGTTGTTATGATTATCTTGTAGGGCTTTCAAACCGCAACTTTTTTCCTGGATCATTTTTGTATCGTGCGTTGTTTGGCTTAAAATGTTTCTTTTCGTTTTTTTTATTCTAAAAATGCTATAATTCTGATAATTTTCTTTTTATCGAAAAAAGTCGCGATGATAAATTGTTCGAGTTTCCGAGTACTACGAAAAGCCGTTCATAGAATTTTTATATCATGAGAGAAATGATCTCAGAAATTTTGGAAAATCTCGAATTTTTTAAACATTTAGTGAAAATGGATGGTTAACTTACTCGATCTTTCTTCTTGTCCCTCAAATCATGTGCCAAAACACAGTCCAATCCTATTACACTAGTTTACAAAATTAAAATTTTTTTCTGCCCACCACATCTTAATATGACTTTTTAAAGTATTTTGGCCCACCAAACACGAAAATCACACACCAAAATTTTTTTATGGAAGCGATTTCGAGATTTGAATGTTCGATTTTTTTCTAGATCTTCAAAGTAATTCCGACCGATCTCGAGTTCTAGTTGACCTACTACCCTCAAAGAGCACTCAAACTGAAGGCATCTGAATCCTTCACAACTTTCTATCCTAAAGTTTTTAGATCAGCCCCGTAGTTCAGATGCTAGCGATTTGAGTATGTTGACAAAGTTGTATTTTTTGGCAAAAACATTTGATTAAAATCGCTAGCATCTGTACCACTGGGGCGTTCGAAAAACTTTAGAATAGAAAGTTGTAGAGGAATTAGTTTCCTTCAATTTATGTGCTCGTTTAGGAAAATCTGACTATTAGAAATCGAGATATAATCAAAAGCGTCGGGACAATTCTGAGAATTGAAGAAAAAATTAGAACATTGATATTTTCTGATTAATTTTATTTTTTAATTTCATGAAATTATTGTCCCTTCAAGAGGTTGAACGTATTTTTATTTTTGTTTTGTTTAGCTTTATGCTGCTTCTATTATATTTGAAAATTTAGCCTCTAAGTGGGTCGTTGCTTATAACGTGACAATACCTTATCTGGTCTAGACTCTGTGTACGTCGAAAACAAGTAATAGTTTTCTATTTTCAGATTTTTCTGTGCGTGTAGTCGATGTGAAAAAGCTTTTGCTTATCATCCTGTTGAAAAATCAGAGTCAGTTCTTGAAATAAAATCATTAAAGCTACACCTAAGAAATAGTTTGGATATCGACGGGAAAGAAATAAATAAAAAATGAATATTCTAATTCTTCTGTTGCCATTATTTATCATCTGTGAGTATCAAATATGAAAATTCCAATTAAGTGTTATCTATTTAATACAATTGTTGACGAGTAAAAAAATTCGAAACTTCTGGAGTCAATGTTCTGAAAATAAAATGGACAACAGCATTTCTACGAAATCTGTACATTATTCATGTGGAATACATTCTCTTTTTGAAAACTCACTTTTATGTTTGTGATTCCCCCTCTCATCGCTTCCATATGGAAGCGATCATGACGGAAGCTAAATAAAAAAAGTGATTCATACCTTACAAAGAACGATGAGAGAATTTCGAAGAAAATGTTCTAAAATTTTGTGGATAAAACAAGTACAAATATTCCCTGAAAAATTATTTGTGAAAGGTTTGGTTTCGCCCTTAAGAAAAAGCTAAGTCTAAATAAATCTATTCACAGTAAAAGTAGAATAGGCTCATGAAAATAATTTTTTATGACTCACGCATGATTTCAGTCCTTTTCGACGCTCATGAAGCGGGGCTAAAGCTCTACTTCTTACTCCCTAGGGACTGAAAAGAGACTTCAGAGATGAATAATGAGAATTAAACATCTGTTAGCTTGCATTTTACGATTAACAGCCCACTCAACATAAAAACTGTGAGGTTTTAGTTGCAGATAATATAATTTTGCAGTTATTTATGTATAATTTACCATGTATAACTGATAAAATTAACATAAATTACCGTACATTACCAAGATCTTTCATAAATTTCCTGAAATTTATGGGATTTTTATAAATTCATATTGGGTGATTTATGGCAAGTTACCATATTTACCTATAAAATTACCATAAATGACCGCGAATTTTCATACATTTCCGGAAATTTTTGAAAATGAATATTGGCTAATTTATGGTAACTTACCATATTTATCTGTGAAATTGCCATTAATAACCGAAAATGTTCATAAATTTCCGGAAATTTATGAAAATTTAAAAAATCAATATTGGGTGATTTATGGTAAATTACAATATTGACTGGTAAAATTGCCGAGAAATTTCATAAATTTCCGGAAATTTATGGAAATTTTTTAATATAAATATTGAATCATTTATACTAAGTTACCATATTTGCTTGTAAAATTTGTTTTTCGAATTAGACCGATTTATAAGAATAAATGTATGAAGATGGTAATGATTAATGGCCTTTGGCCTTTGTAATTCATACTATATATTTAAGAATTGAAGCACAAGCAATGCATTTCGCCGCGGAACCACAGCCTCATCAGGACTATAACAAACAATGGATAATGTCATGAATATACAAACATACATTTATGGTCTATTATCGACGAATACATTTTTCATTTACAAATTTTATTCTTAAACTTACCGCAATGTGTACTTTTCATCCAAATTAAATATCAAAAATGAGTGGTAGTTTTCATATATTTAAGAAGGCAGAAAAATAAAAAAATCCTTTTTCTTTAAGTGTTCATAACCTCACTAAATGTGGAATAGGTATTTGGAGTTATTTATTCAGAAAAGGGTATTTAATGGTTTTGAGTTTGTTGTTTTCAGTGTATGAACTGCTGATGTTAGAAATGTGTGGGTGCGCATGCGTCAGATCCGTTGGTAAGAGAAGGAATTTAACCGCAAGTTTCGATTAAATCATGATAAAATACACTTAAGTTCTCTGTATCTATTCAAAAGTTTACTGAGTTCGTATTTTCAACAATGTCATTGTCATTGTTAGAAATACGAACTCAGTAAAGTTTCGAACAGACACAGAGAACTTAAGTGTATTTTATCATGATTTAATCGAAACTTGCGGTTAAATTCCTTCTCTTATCAACGGATCTGACGCATGCGCACTCACACATTTCTAACATTAGTTCATACACTCTGAAGGTTTTGGAGCAGCACAAAAATGTAGCTCTACGCTAAATTTTTTACACTTATCATTAGTTTCAACAATAGTTACACAATTTTTTACACCAATTTATAACAGTCAACTCAAAAACAATAGTGAAAATAACAAACTCAAAACCATTAAGTACACAAATGGGGATGGTAATCGTCCTACGTTATTTCTGTGTCCAGTCACAGGGGTGCCTTCCCGCCCCCACCATGACACGTTGAAAAGGGGGTCGTGTGTAACCTAAGTTATTTGTGTGACCAGTCACAGGAGTGTTTTCCCGCCACCCACGAGACGTTGGAAAGGGGGTCGTGTGTAATCTAAGTTATTTCTGTGGCCAGTCATAGGGGTGCCTTACCGTCCCCCATTACACGTTGGAAAGGAGGTCACGTGTAACCTAAGTTATTTCTGTGGCCAGTCATAGTGGTGCCTTTCCGTCCCCCATGAGACGTTGGAAAGGGGGTCGTGTGTAATCTAAATTATTTCTGTGGCCAGTCATAGGGGTGCCTTCCCGCCCCAGATGACACGTTGGAAAGGGAGTCGTGTGTGACCTAAATTATTTCTGTGGCCAGTCATAGGGGTGCCTTCTCGCCCCCCCCCCATGACGCGTTGGAAAGGGGTTCATGTGTAACCTAAGTTATTTCTGCCGTGTGTGACCTGAGCAATTCTACACTTCGTACCGACATTTTCCTTCTTTTCTCTAAAACGGTCAGTCGTAGGGTAAAAATATATTAAACATAAAATATGTATTTTCAAAAGATCTACAACTTTTGTCTCAAGCTTCTTCGTAAATTTTCATCATTTACTGAAATAAATGGAAAAACATGAAATTTTTATAGTTTTTTGGGGTTTTGACCTTGAAAATCAAATTTGCGGGTATTTTCACTATCATATTCGTGATCAGCACGTCAAAATACATAGGTATACGGAATTTCAAATTAATCGGAGGTAAGCGCTTAACTTTAGAATAATTTTAGATTTGGTTTTTTTGGCAGTTTTGAGAGACTCGTCCTGTTTCTTTAAGAACTGATTCGAGACTAATTCTGTTTTCTTTAAAGGAACAACGGAAGACCACATGTTCAAATTTCGTCGCATTTCGAATTTAAGCGTTGGAAACATCGAGTGTTTTAAGAATTTTCTGATATTCTCTCGATAATGTAAAAATCTGTGAAACACTAAGTAGTTCTGGATTTATTGTGTATTCTTTGAAAAAGCGTCCAAAAATTATTATAAAATTCAGTGAAAATCATCAAAAATTAATGCCTGGAATCTCTCAAAGAAGCTCTGTCATGTCAGAAATTCGTTGCGAAAACCAACTTTTTTAAAGATCCATTGAAATTATTAAAACCAGTCGAAAATTCCCTCAATGAATCCCTCGAAATTCTCAAAAAGCCTTGAAGTATCTTTGAAAAATACCCCCCTCCCCCTCCGAAAATTATCATGAATTTCCGGAAATGCTTATAAATCAATTTTGGGTAATTTACGGTAAGCTACCATGTTTACCTGTCAAATTACTATAAATGACCGAAAAATTTCATAAGTTTCCGGAAATTTATGAACATTCTTAGAAATGAATATTGGGTTATTTATGGTAAGTCACCATTTTTACCTGTACAATTACCATAAATGACCGAAAATTTCCATAAATTTCCGGAAATGTGTGGAAATTTTTGAAAATAAATAGTGGGTGATTCATGGTAAGTTGCCATATTTACCTGTAAAGTTACCATAAATGACCAAAAATGTTCATAAATTTCCGGAAATTCATGGAAATTAAAAAAAAAATGAATATTGGGTAATTTGTGGTAAGTTACCACATTCAATTGTAAAATTACCATAAATGAACAAAAATTCCCAGTAATTATCGCAAATTTTCAAATTGAATTTTGGGCAATTTATGGTAATTTACCATAAACCTCCTCTAAAATGACCGGAAACTACCAAAAATATCCCGGAATTTTTGTATTTAATTTTTGATTATTAGTTAGATTAGGAATGGTGTTAAAGCGATGTTGTTTGTCTGAGTAATATAAGTTTTTAAAATTAATACATGTAGATGGTAAAAGGAACTGACATACTTCAGACCAAAAGTAGATTTTGATGTTGTAAATCCTTTATTTCTGCCAACGTTTCGAAAATTTTGTCGTTTTCCTCTTCAGGACGTAGAATTAAATTTCAAAGTTCGTCAAATTTTTTCGTCAATTATTATAAAAATCCTCTTCCTCCTCACATCTCTTTTGGAGCTTCATTTTTTGTAGGAAATTCTGTTTAAATTATAAAAAAATTTTTATTTGTTCAAATAAATAGTAATTTATACGGTTAAAAACATTTTAAAATGTAATTGACTTAGTTGAAGAGTCAAGGACTCCCCAACTTTTTTGCTCCATTTTTGCAAGGAGAAAAATTGAGATTGATTATTATTGAGAAATGATTATTAGTAGAAAGTTAACATAAATTTAATGCTTCTTCATTCATAATATCATATGGCCTGAAATCATGACTGTATTTCGAAAAGTGCCTGAAATCATCCATTTCTTATAAACAATATCGTGTGCACCAAGGGGGAGAGGCACTTTTTCGAATTGCGTATATTTTCAGTACTCGTCTCCGGCTCGCGCGTCGAAAAAGCACCTCTTCTCCCTCTAGGTGCATAATATACTATTTTCGTCTGTATTGATGCATAATGTGTGACCGATAAGAAAATCAAAATGAGCCGAATTTTCAAAAACATTTTATTAACAATTTAGGAAAATTTGTTTTCTGTATATTTTGGATAGTTTCAAAAGAATAATCTGTGATTTTTGAGGTTGCGATATGGGAATTTTTTATATTTAAATAATGTCGAATTGATTCTTACCACCATATGTTATCTTTACACTGCATTTAAATGGAAATTACTTACTACGAGTGAACTGTGAAATTTAATTTTGAGTGGAACGATTCAATTCATTCTGAATTTTTTTTTAATAATGCGTATTAATAGTGTACCGCGCAATGAGTACTTCATATTTCTTTTCTGAAATATTTTTCTTTCATTTGGAATTTTAGAGATTATGGTTCTCTATTCACATTTTAAGTGCAACTTTTATATATATCTGTAATCATTTTGGCATTTTATGTTGACTATTTTATCACTTATGTTTCAATTTCATAATTAACAGGTTTTTCTCGGAGCATTTTGGGTGAAACACGAACACTAGCGGAACCTGTTAATGATATGATAAGGATTCAAACACCCATTTGCTCAAACCAAAACGCTGCTGAATACAGGACGGATCTAATTACAGCTTATAAGAAGAAACTTACAGACTTACAAAACTTATCTAAAGAAAAAAAAATATTAGACTGGAATGGGGCATGTAACCTTGATACCATAATTCAAGATAAAGCGGCAGCATGGGTCATTCACGCCTGCAAAACGGGGCTTGGCCTACAAAGGCAAATTCAACAAAATCTTATTTCTGCTATTTGCACTGACATTTACCAGGTGTAGGTTCTCTAATGTCATTTAAATCTCTGATATCAAAACATTATATTATCCAAGTTTACAATTCATTTCTATTTACAAGTTCATGAAATAGCTTTTATTATTTTCAGTGTTGAAAGTCCAAATCGTGTTATCTACGTCATTGCAGAAAAATGAAACAAAACTTCAGAGGGCCAGTTCAAAAAGGATGCTGCTCAGAAGTTTTTCACTGTGTTGTTTTATATATTAATCATGTTTGAGTTTTAAAAAAACGTGTGGGTATCTCCTGAGTTTAATTATTGGTGGAGGGAGAAAAAAGTTTTGGGATAAGGAGTTTTCTGCTGCATAAACGTCTTTTTATTCGACAAAACCTTAACCTTTAATAATAATATTTTCGATAAAATCGATAGGTGATATTATCTACCAAATGACATTAACCTGGTTCATTTTATGAATTCAAAAATTCACACGTGTTTTTCGTGTAAGTTTGTACTCACCTATATACCTTATCTTACATGGACTTGATGATTGTCGAAAACGAGTTGAATTTGAGACCTACAGCTAATGTTTATTCAACCTAGAACTTCATGACCAAATTACAGAAGGAGAAAATCTTTTAGTTTTGTAGACTTATCTAGTATTTATTGCATAGTACAGTACAGTTTAGTATTTTTACCAGAAATTAGTTCAAAGACATTTTATTATTACATTTGGTAGTCGCTTGAAAAATAAGATGATAATTCAGAAAATCTAAAACCAAAACATAAAATAAGAAATGGCAGTTACTTAATCATTTAAAACAGCTTTTTTCTCAAATTTTCATTAAAATATATATTCAAATAGAACAAAATCTTAGCCTCCAACAATTATACTTTGGATAATATCAATAGATAATTTAATCTATAAAATTACATCAGTAATTGTCTTGTAGAGACACTGTTTTCATTTGGCTTGACTTTATTCGTTGAATAGTATTAAATATGAGTGCTTTGTATCCAAAAGATTACAAGAAAATGCGGCTTCTCAAGAGCACGCCAAAATCGGTCTATGTAGTAAAGAACTCATTTTTTTCCATTGAAACTACAGCTACTTGAATAAGAGCTGAACTCTTTTGTTAAAAATGTAATTTTTGTAGTTGAAGATACGTCAATTTAGCTAAAAGTTTATTTATTCGTCTAAAAATTGAAATATTTTGTTGGAGTGACATCTCTTCTAGTTGAAAATGCGACTATTTGGTTGAAAACTCAAGTCCACGAGGATCCCATTCCAGGCGCCCTAAAGTACTGCAAAAATCAGACTTTCCCAGAGAAGATGTGTTTTTTAGACCTGGGCCATTCATTTGATCCCGGGCCTTCGAGGAACTAATTCCAGGGACCCTAAAGTACTGTAAAACCCAAGCTTCCCCGGAGAAGATGTGTTTTTTACGCTTGGGCCATTCATTCGATCTCGTGTCTTCGAGGAACCTACTCCAAGGACCCCAGAGTACGGTAAACCCAGAATGCCCCGGAGAAGATGTATTTTTTACACCTTGGGTATTGGTTCAATCTTGTGTCCTCGAGGATCCCACTCCAGGGACCCTAAAGTACTGTAAAGACTTGACCGGAGAAGATGTTTTTTTACATCTGGGGCATTCATTCAATCTTGTGTCTTCGAGGAACCTACTCCAGGGACCCTAAAGTACGGCAAAACCCAGACTTCCCCGTAGAAGATGTGTTTTTTACACCAGGGGCATTGGTGCAATCTCGCGTCCTCGAGGAACCCACAGTAGGTACAAGGTTTTGACATGGGTAGCATAAGTTTCTCGAAGAAGATGTTGTTCGCATACCTGGTACAAGGGTGTGATGTCCGGAGTGTGATTTCCGCCAACGCAGTTCACCACTGGAAGTCAATTTTAGTCCAAAATTAGTTTGTAGAAATTTCTGTAGAATTTACGTATGGAATTTCCACATGGAATTTCCGTAGAGCGCTTTCCGTACAATTTTTTCACGTGGTTAATCAATCATCGGAATTCTAACCCAGAGAGAATATCTTCTACTTTAAATGCCGTGGCGACTCTTGAAATCTGTCACATTTATTGTCACAATGATTTATATTTGCATAATTGATTTATGGTTGAATTGCCTGTGAGCGCAAATAATTGAAAAAGTTATACATATTGCAAATGTAAACACTTGCCTTTTCACTTGTAAAGACTAATACGTTTGGTTATTCTACTAACCTCTGATGGCTCACATTGAGCTAATCGAATCTGTAAAGTTTTGCTACTTCTAGTCTCAATTTTAACCATTTTGATTCACAAAGGCCTAAAAGTATCTTTTGCATAAGGAAACAACTATACAATTAAAACAACGTTCTCGAGGGACTTTATTTCATACTTATAGAAGCTGATGCTTATTTCAGGCATATAATTTATATAAAGTTTGCTGAATAGTTGCAATTTTCTATGAAAAATAAGTAAAATTTACAAGTAAACAAAATTTTGAAAATCAAAACCAGAACTCTGTGTAAAAGTAGAGCATGAAGACCCTGACTATTTATGTCTAACTTGGAGACCATTGATCCAACGTAATTTGAAGATTCTAAAAAATTCTTCTTTTTCTAAACTTTGTTGAAAAAATCTGAAGGAGATAATTTCGAATTGAGACAGGCTACATCACGTTTATGTTTTTGATCAAACTTTTCCATGTTTCCCTTTCAATAACCTTTTTTAATTATTATATACAGTCCTTAGTAATTTATTCATTTGCATCAAGTAATTTGTTTCTTTCCACTATTGAATTGGCAAATATTTCAACTAATTTAATTATTAATTTCCTACTCATATCATTTGGTCGCTCACTCTTCGCTAATTGAGTCTGTGTATATCACTAGTATTATTAAATCATTAAGCTATTTCCCTTTCTGGGTGAGCGTGACTCACTCGGTCAGGAAGGGAGTAATGTGGGAATGAGTATCAATTTTTTAGATAATTCTATAATTCCCGTGTTACTTATTTAAATAACACGTTCGTTCCGCAACACTGCTCCGACCCAGGTTGCTGATCAATCTCTCTAGCGATCACCTCAAGTGAAGAGCCTCACAGAGTCATCATGTGAAGCTCCCCACTCGAGCACATCAGTGTCCAAGGTATCTTGTTTCAGGCGTCCTTCACTCTACTGACACTCTTTTTATAATCTGTTTGTCGCCACATTTTTTCTGTTCTGGCTTCTCTAGCTTCCTTCAAGTAAACGCATTTTTTCATGCGAGCTCTTGTGTTTCTATGGCTTCTTATGTCTCTTCGAATTAGGGTTCCATTCACACATTCCAGCCGTTCTTTCCGTGGTCTGCCTCTGGGCACTCTGCTATTTATTTCATCTTGGTCCACTTATTTCGTTAGTCGTTTATCTTTGATTATCTCAAAATGCCAAAACCATCTTCAAGAATTTGTTTCACTATATGAACTAGTGTCTCCTCTACACCACATTATTTGAGGATTATCTCATTACTCACTTTGTCCATCATTGTTTTGCCGCACATCACGCGCAGGAATTTGAGGCTAATCCCGTCAATTTTGCTCTTATCCTTTTCCCGAATATTGAATTTAATATAATAATATAATAATATGAACTGAGTATTAATACATTTGAATTTAAAATTTACAATTTGAAATTCAAAGTTTTTTCGGGTTTCAATCGTGTGCGAAACTAGAAATCTTGCCGACGTTTCGTGAACATTGCAGTTCACTTCTTCAGGGCTGACCTGAAACTGAAGTTTCAGGTTATGTTGTTCTTATATATGTATTCTCTACGTTGCCTATGATTGGCCAGAGCGCCCCATGGTGGGGAATGGTTGAACTTAATTGGTCAATCAAGTCTTTTTTTAAGAACCCGGCAGGACAGAAAGCCAAATCGGATTGGTATTATATCCACTGTCCCTCTTGATGTTATAAGGGTGTTTCAAGATTTCGATTGCTACTCTATGTTTTCTTGCAAATTTATTGTACGTTTTTGCGATGACGGTTGTTTTGTCAAATAAAATACTATATACTGTTTCGATATGATGCTCAGTTACTACTGATTGCGTGAAATGTTTTAGCCTGACTTTACTCTCATGTTCCTTTACACGTTGACTTACCGCCCTCCCGGTTTTTCCAATATAGACTTTACCACTAAAATAAGGGATTTTATATACTCTCGGATCACTGAAAGGTTTCTTTTTATCTCTAGGGTTGTTTAGAAGTTGTTCTATTTAGCAGGTGGTTTGAATATAGTTTGGATGTTGTGTTTGTTGAGAATTCTTCCTATTTGTTCAGTGATACCTCGAATGTAGGGTAGGATGGTGGCTGTTTTTCTCTGTCTTTTCTTAGTGGGTTGTGTTGAATTGTTTTCTTGAGTGTATTTTCTTATTGCTTTATTAATTTGTTTGTTTGTGTAATCGTTTTGTTTTAGGATTCGTTTAACATTTCGTAATTCCTTTTGTTCAATTTCCATAGTGAACTGGATATCAGGGTGTATTTGATTGATGAAATCGAAAAATTTGTTTAGTTCATCTAGTCCATGTCTCCAGATGACAAAAGTGTCGTCAACGTAACGGCACAAAAATTCCGGTTTAAGCTTGGATTTGCTAAAGATTTTAGTTTCTAGATTTTCCATAAAAATGTTAGCTATTACAGGTGAGATTGGAGATCCCATTGCTGCTCCTGAGGTTTGTTCGTAGAATTGGTTATTGAAAGAGAAATAGGTATTAGTAAGACAGTGTTCTATTAAAGGTGTGAGATTGGAGGGGAAGTTTGCAAAGGATTTAATAATATCGATTGTACCAGAGATTGGTACTTTTGTAAAGAGAGATACTACGTCGAAACTTACTAGGATGTCTTGGTGTTGAATGTGAATCTGTTGTATTTTTCTGATAAAATCAAAAGAGTTTTGGATGTGTGTGATAGAGTTTCCTGTGAAAGGCTTAAGTTTTTTGGCGAGAAAGCGTTCTAGGTTGTAAGTTGGTGAGTTTATTGCGCTGACGATTGGTCTGAGTGGGATGTTGTTTTTGTGAATTTTTGGGAGTCCGTAAAGTTTTGGAGAGATGGGATCAGTAGGTTTTAATTTAGATATTGTATGGCTGTCAAGATTTGAGTCTTTTAGGAGGCTTTTTGTTTTTCTGGCTATTGTTTTTGTGGGGTCTTTTTTAAGTTTTTTATATGTACCGTCAGTAAGAAGGTCCATGATTTTGTTGTCATAGTCTTCTTTATTCATTATTACTGTTATGTTGCCTTTTTCTGCTGTTAATATTATGATGTCTTTATTCTGATTGAGTTCTTTAATAGCTGTTTTTTCTTGTTTTGTGAAATTTGATAAGGGAAGTTGGGCTCCGCGTAAAATTTTGGCTGTCCTGCCTCGTATGTTATTTGCTTTTTCGGGTGGAAGGCTGCATATAATGGATTCCAAATTACTGATAATTTCTTCTTTTGGGATTTCGGAGGGAGCGACTGCAAAATTATGACCTTTAGATAAGGCTGAGATCATTTCATTCCTGAGAGGATGGTTAGAGATGTTTTTCACTGTATTAGTTAATGGTACGTGCTTTACTGGGAGTAATTTCTCAAATTCTATTTTTTGTTTCTCAGTTCAAAAATCTATAATCCGTTGGGATTGGTCAAATGATATGCGGTCCAATGTGGACCAAATGTCAAATCTGAGAGTGTTTGATAGGAAAAGGTGAACTTTTAATACTTTTTTGGAGGTAGTGTGCAAGGAAAATTTGGTATGTTGTATTCTTTCTTTTAAGAGAAGCAAACTTGTTTTATGTAGAATTGATTTGGATTTAGATGTTCCCAAATTGTTTTTTAACTGTAAGAATTTTGGGACGATGTTATTGTCCCTACATCGTTTTAAGAAAGTTAAAGATGTTAGTAGCTTAGCTTGAGAAGACCTGAGCTTACTAAAAGTGTTAGTTTTAGTAAGAAAACTTTCCTTGTAGAGTTATTTAATATTAGATTTAATACTTTCACGATGATTCATTATGATTGGCCAATCAATTTCAACCAGTCCCCACCTTAGGGCGCTCTGGCCAATCACAGGCATCGTAGAGAATACATATATAAGAACAACATAACCTAAAACTTCAGTTCCAGGTCAGCCCTGAAGAAGTGAACTGCAATGCTCACGAAACGTCGGCACCATTCATAGTTTCGCACACGATTGAAACCCGAAAAATCTTTAACTTTCAAATTTTAAATTTATTATAAATTATCATCGTGAAAGTATTGAATCTATGAACTGGATATTGTTTAGATTTCTTACTCTCCAAGATGCTTCCTATATTAATATGTAAACAAATTTCAAAAAATGTCCCTAAAAATAATGCTACCCCTTTCAAATTATTATTTCTTGAAGTCATTAAACTGTACGATTTTTCAATTTTAATCATAGTAATCTTGTTTCATATTTGTGTATTATTAACTGGCAATGTAATGTTTTCCGCGCATATAAGCACGCATATAATATTGCTATATAACATTAATCAAAATAATTATCGTCCATCAAATTAGTTTCATTTTATTTCTTTATGGAATTAAAAAAAAACTAAATACTATTTTGTTATAAAAATATTTTCATATTACAGCTAATATTGTTGTTTACTAGTGGATTTTCTGATTCATCTTATTTTTCAGTTTGATAAAATTAGTGCGTTATCACGTGGTTGAACTCATTTGTAGTTTTTGGTTTAGATTGATGCAGTTTTTATTGTATTTTGAATTTTAGCCTTTGATATCAACAGACATTTTGAAAATTATGCAGAACCTTATTCAATGGAAATTTTTTCATAATATAGTGAAAGAGCATCAATTTCTGGGGGGGCCCCCTCCCCCCCAGGGGTGGGGCCGATCCTGCAATTTTTCAGATAATACATTTTTTCAGCATATTTTCCCTCAATTCATTTAATTATACTATCATTGTTACATAAAATATATGTTAGTTATCCAATACAAACAAATATTTATCCAAAATAAAATAAATTCTCTTCAGCTTTTGGTATTCCAATAATTGGGCTATGGTGCCAAGAACTGGTGCTGTTACCTTATCTTATCAGGTCTACAATCTTTGAATGTGGAAAACAAGTACACACTGCACTGCTTTTGATGGTCTTTTGTTGTCAGATTTTTCTCTCTATTTTCGATTCTGGGACAAAAAATAGGAGTTCCCATTTAAACAAAAAACCTGGCCTCAAAATTGCCTTGAAAATTAGGTTCAAGGTCAAATCGAAGGTCACTGTTGGATTCCTAGTTGAGAGTTACCTAGGGTATGACCTTGGTTTTTTTTTATTTTAACAACCCATAGACATTTCTAATGGTCTCCATACTTTTTCGTCACCCTGTATACTCTTTTCGAAAAATAGCTTTTATGATTGTGCTTTTCCCTTTTATCCCTTTCATTGGGAAGCGATGATTCCGGATGCAAAATCGAACAGACAAAATGTTACCTAAGAAATTATTTATGAAAAGTTGGATTGTTCCCCCTAACTAGAAGCCTAATCGACGTAATTTTATTGAAGTGAAAATGGAACATGCTCGCAAAAATAGTTTTTTTGTCTGTATTTTTGCATAATGTTTCTCTGATAAGAAAATCGCAATGAGTCAAATTTTCCAAAAATGGCATTACCAATTTACGAAACAAAATTTGCTGTCCTTTTTGGTTAGTTATAGAGCAATTAAATAGAGTCGATGAATGCATCACTTTTACAATCCGTGAGCTATAAGCTTGCGATAAGGAAAAATTTGTTTATTTAAATAAACTAGAATTGATTATTTGCGCCATATCTTACCTCAAAACTGAATTGATTGCTATTACTTGTTGCAAGCGAACTGCAATGTTCAAATTTGAGTTGAACGATTCAATTCGTTACTAATATATTGCAACATTTAATAGTAATAGCACTGCGTCAAAAACTCGCAATAGCGTGTATCTTGGAGGAGGTTCATGTTGAATATTTCATCACTCATGCTTTATTTTTATAATTAACAGATTTTTGTCGAAACATTTTGGGAAATAAAAAAGTACCACTACCGGAACCCACTGATGCTGTACTTAAACATATACGTACAAAGAAGTTGCTACCTAGACGACAAGAAAGCAGATAAAGAGAGGAATGAAACAATTAAAGCTGATAGTGATAAGCTTACGGACCCAATAAAGAAAAATAGTGATAGTAAACTCAAGGAAGAAGATATAGACAAGATGTATAACCAATTTCATGAAATTCTAAATAAAGTCTCAAATTTGGTCAAAAAAGTCTGCATTACGGAGTTTCTTCAACAATTAAAAATTTTAGCATCTGTTATCAATATTATTTGTGCTTCGATTTCTGCATGGTAGGTTTCCTAAGGATCCCATCTAAATCGCCGATAACAAAACATTTGATATTTTATTATGGAAGTTTACAATTTATTTTTATTTATAGATTTTAAAAACAGATTTTACTATTTTTAGCATTATGGGTAAACCGGGTATTGGATACAGATTTGCACCAAATTGAGGAATAAACTTCGGATAGTGACTTAAAAAAGAATATTGCTTATAAGTTTATTGCTATGCTCTTTTATATATTATCATCAGGCTTGTGTTTGTAAAAAAATGAGTGGTTAGTTCCTAAGTTTAATTATTGGTGGATGAAAACACGTTTTGAAATAAAGAGTTTTCAGAGAACACACCTATTTTTCGTATAATGTCGTATTCACCTTATCTTAGATCGATTTGTTTAACGAGTTAAATTTGCGACCCACGGCTATTATTTATACAACCTTGAACTTCATGATTAAATCTTGAAAGAAAAAACATCTTTTTGTTTTGTAAACTTATATAATATTCAATGCAAAGTGAGGTCCAGTTTAGTACTTTTATCAGACATGAACAAAATAAAATATAAGCCTCCAACAATTATAATTTGGATTTGTTTAAATATTATTATATACGAGTGCATTATATCAAAGACACCCGGGTTAAAACATTTGGTCTTGATTTTGTCTTGTATGTCTTCAACATGTCTTTAGGACCATGACGTCTGGTTCCGTCTCACCAGCTAGACATCGGAGATATACTGACTTTGCTTGCATTTATGACTGTTGACTGAGCCAAGGCAAGACCAGGTTGACTTGTTTCAAGACAAGAAGTGTAAGTCCTGATAAATGTAACGAATTGCTCTTAAAGAAAATTATATTGCCAGTTTGTAGCTTTAACATTTTCCAGGGTCAAAAGTAAAGAAGTTTTAGTTTGTTAATTTTATTGTCCATTATACTCCGGCCTCTATAAACTATAGACCCTACCGGCAGGGCCTGCCACTTCCAGGAATCAGGTAGCTAGGTGAGGACGAAGCAGTTGACATCTGCTGAGGATTAAAATTTTACAACCAATAAAACTTGTACTTTTGTAATAAATGATTTTTAAATAAGAAATTCGGAACCTGTCTGTCTCAACAACTGCAGGCATATAAAATGTTCGATGAAAAGATTAATACTGTCATTTCCTAGAAGTATCTAGTGAACTGTTGAAGATAGGAAAAAATGGACAACATTTTTAGATTCGCCATCCAAACAACATAACTATTGCAGATAAATGAAATTATTAACACATAAACAATAAATACCATGAAGATAAATAATGTAAAAATTCTATAAAGTTTGAAGCGTATTAGTGATGACCCTCAGAGGCCTCGGTCTCAAGACATAAATTTTTGTCTTCAAGTCAAAAATATTCGTCCTAAGACATCAAGAATAGTCTGGTTCCCTCTCACGAGCTAGACATACAGAATGATTCGGAATTGTCTTGGATTGGTCTTTACCCAAGAAAAAATCAAGACCAAATATTTTTACCCGGGCATCAAAGAAAAACGCTGCACCTCAAAAGTTCTTCAAAATCGGTGGAGTTTTGTGTTTGTAACAAAAATGATCCTTGCAGGCTTATTTGGAGAATATAGGGGAAGCTCATCATTTTGAGACTGTTTCTTCCTCATTTTGAGTATTGTCAATTATTGGGCTCAATTGCCATTCAAAGTAAACCTAAGTACTTCTCAACAAAGACCTGTTTTCGATTTTCAAAATTGTATTCCTGGTAAAATGTAAGTAATAACAGAGTTTGACAGCATGAAAAATAGCAAGGGTTACATTCTATATGATGCAGACGCGATACCAGACGCTCTAAGATACTCTTTTGAGGAATTATTGGGAGATGAAGCTATAGCGCACCCAAATTTTCAATTTCTTATAATTCCACAGCGCGTATCACTCACATGAAATAAAATTTGTAATCAGTAGTGCAAGTTTTAGGTTAGTCATACCGACTTGATATCTAAACTGAAACCGGGATATCACGGCCAAGTCAATACCGACCGACAATATTATGTATTTACTCACATGGCACCTAATTAAAAAAATGGATCATTTTTCAAGTGAAACTTCTTTGGGACGGTGGTGAATTGAAAAAAAAAAACGACTAAAGACCGAACGGAAGTCTTTCTCTTTCTAAGGGAAGCCTCTGTCTCTTTCTTACGCACTGGCCATACCTTCTCTCTGTAATCGCGTCTCCCTTTTTTGCGACGATTCGCAATTGCTTTAGCGACTCCTCTTCGATATTCCCACTACTGCAACGCTCAGCAAGCATGTACATTCTCTCTCGCTGTCTCTAGACTCTTACTATGTAATCTCCTTAAACTCATGATGATTTCTCACGAAAAATTTCAAACATAATCCATCAAAGTTTAACTTCTGCCGTGGAGACCTATTACTACACAATGGTTTTCTCAATTTATGTTTTTATAGCTTTGAATGAAGGGAAAGAAGTTCATATAATATAACTGAACTTCCATTCCATCAGCTAGACCCTATATGAAAATAATTTTATTTCAACTAACAATTTTAAAAATTTTTGATTTGTATGAATTTGTCACACTAAAATTATCATTAGTATCATAGCAGAAATATGATTTCTAGATGTCTGGCCAGTCAAAAATTTTCCCAGCTGGGACATAATCCGAATTAGAAAAAGCAATAGGTCATTTTAATAAGTAATTTTAATCTTCTTTCCAAATCATTAAAAAGTTTCTCCAGCCAGAACGTGATCTAGATTGGAAAAAAGAATTTGTTATTTTGATCTTCTGAATTTTTATCTATTTTTTACTCATAAAAAAATTACAAAATTTTTTTTTAAAGGGAAACTTTTTTGTTGGCGGGAGTGAATTGAAAAATACGACCGAACGTACGAACGGAAGTCCCTGTCTCTCTTTAACAAGTCTACTTTATATTTTTTTTTCTGTAATTGCGTCTACTTTTTGTGCGACGATTCGCCATTGCTCTAAACACTCCTCTTCGAAATATCCGCACCGTTCCCAAGCTGAAAGAAGCATGTATATGCTTTCTCTCTCTCTCTCTCTCTGCAATCTCTTATTAAGAGATCTCCCCACTATTCCACCACTTTGCAAGCTCCTTTGCACTCATGCACGTCCGCAATAGATCAATTCACTCGATATGACGTCAAGCGCACGTGAAGTTTCAATTCTTCCGCCTGGCCCCACTGCCACACACTGATTTTCAAAATGAAAATCACAAATTATTGGTCCCGTGTATAAAACGATTCTACTGTCTCCAATTGTATTACATAGAAAGTTGTTTTGAATTGTTAGTGAATCGTAGCCTCGGGGCCCTGCATATACTACTTTACATTTTTAGGGGTAGGGTTTCGCGTCAAAAATTTGGGTTCGTCACAAGCTTGGTGTGGGGGGCAGTGGGAGCAACGTTACTGAAAAAAATTTTCAAAACGTTTGCGGATTTTGCAAAAGATGGCCCTGCAACGGTACAGTTCGATAATAACTTAATAAGTTCAAAAATCACTTTCATATTTCAGACTTCACAATCTTTCTCCTATTCCTCTTTTTGAAGAATTGTTCTTTTTCCCCCTGTTTTCAAGATACTTCTTCTCCCCTTTTTCTCCTTTCCTCGTTTTTCACGTAAATATGTGCTGAATTACAAGAAAAAAATAAAAAACCAAGTATTTTTGCCAACGGCGATACCACGCTGAAAACACCAGTTCTTGTAAGATCACTGAAGTTAAGCAGTGTTGGGCGCGGTTAGTACTTGAATGGGTGACCGTTCGAGCATACTGTGTGCTATTGGCCCGTCGTGGGTCTGGTAAGCCCAAACTCATATTAGTAAATAATCCACCTAGAAACACTACCTGAATCGGGTAGTGTCACGCCTACCCCGAAAGGGAAATGGCTTAATGGTATAAAAAAAAAAGTATTTTTGGTTGAAGGATCATTTTTTTAAATTGAAAAGTCTACTATTATATTTTTGAAACGGAATTTATCACGCTTGGTTAAAAATTCTTCTACTTAATTGAAAATTCAACTGCTTGGATGAATGCTGAACTCTTTTAATAAAACTTAATTTTTTGTAGTTAAAAATTTACGTATTTTGTCGAAAATTTTTTTTTTCCGGATAGAAAAAAATCTTGGTTGAAAATCTATTTTTCGGGTTGAAAATTCAATTACTTGGTTGGATGTTAAAGTCTTTCGTTGAAAATGTACTTCACTTTTGTGGAAAATTCAGAATTTTAGTTTAAAATTTGTATAATTTGCTTGGAAATTGAAATACTTTGTTAAAAATTGTTTTTTTCTTATGTTCAAGAAATAACTTTTAAAAAGATTACGTTTTTTTTATGCAAGTTCGTATTTTTTGGTAAAAAATTCATCGCCCTCATTAAAAATTCATCCGTTTTGGTTAACAATGCAAATCTGGTTGAAACTTGATTTGTTTTGGTTGATGATTGACCTATTTTGTTGAAAATCAGTATTCTTGGATGAATTCAACTGCTTTCTATTTAGGTTAAAATCATTCTGTGTGGAAGTTTCAGCAATTACATTTCTTGTCGAGAATTCATTTGTTTCTGTTAAATAAAATGCAACCGCTTGATTGAAAGTTAAACTTCGTTGTGGAATTTTTTTTTCGAAAATTCAGAATTTCAATTAAAAATCTAACTGTTTGGTAATAAATTAACATATCTGTTATAAATTCAAATTTTTGGGCGTAAAGTTCGCTTTTGCCGTGGAAAATTCCTCTTTTTGGCTTGAAAATTCGACAGTTCAGTAGGAAAGTAATATTTTTTGTCGAAAATTCGAGTTTTTTGGGTAGAAATTATTCTATTTGGTAGAAAATTCATCTTTTTATTTGAATAGTTAACTATTCAATTCGGAATTTATCTTTTGTGGTCAGAAATTCAACTTCTTTGTTGAAAGTTGATTACTTTGTTGAAAATTCATCTTACTTGTAAGATTCACGTCATTGGTTGAGAATGGAACTACTTTGTGAATATTCGTTGTTTTTCTTTGTTAATAATCAATTTTTATTTGACAATTTTACTATTCCATTTTTCGTTAAAAATTTATCATCATAAATTGAAAACTCCACTAGTCAGTACAAAATTCATGTACTTTATTGAAAATTTGGCTTTTTGTGTAGAAAATTCTAATCTTTTCTTGGAAATTTAATTATGTTGTTAAGCTCATCATTTTTTATGGAAAGTTTAACTGTTTTAATGAAAATTTGTCCTCTTGGGTGGAAAATTAATCTTTTTGCTTCACTGTAAGAAAAATGAAGGCGATGTTTTCAAATTGGGACAGACTAGGTTATGTTTAATGTCACAATACGACTTTCTTCTTATTTCAATAGAGATAAGAATGTCACGCCATCGCGTTATTTGTGAAATTTTATAGATTTGATTGGCGAAAGGGGAGGCAAAAAGATTGGTGAAAAATTACTAGTTCAATTATTTAAGATATTCCCTAATTCAATCATAAATTCACTTAATACTGTATATAGTAATTTAAAATGTTATGAAAATGGAAAAAGTGAAAAATAGATAGATTTAACAAAATAAAGCGATGGTGTCACATTGTCGACTCTATTCGAACAAGGAGAGCCCTGATATGAAATTGTGTACGTGACCTAGCCTTTTTCCATTTTCAAAATATTGCCTTCTGACTGTTTGCCCAAAGTTGAGAAAAATAAGAATTTTTTAAATTACAATGGATCAAATAGGTCAGAGGACTTTTTTTGGACTTATAAACAAAAGGTATCTCAGAGACCTATTGTTCCATATAGAAGATGCTAGTGTCTACTAGATTTTCGAAATTATTTAAAACAATTTACATGTCTTGATTTTTTGAAATAAAAGTCTATTTGTACATAAATGTTTAAAAATTCTCTAATCCGAACATCTTCGAACGGCCAGGCTTCAATGTGCATGTGGATGGTCATAAATTGGTCGTTCTATCCCGGCTTTAGATTGCATGTCATAATGATCATGTTTAACTTAATATTTGCATATTGTAATAATTTGTATTATTGTAATTAATTTGCTTATATCGCTTACACATATGTGTTCAGACCAGATAGCGCAGAGCGAAAAAGTTGTTTTGACAGGTGATCAGGTGGATGGAATACTCCACGACTTTCGAAATGAGCCAAAATTCGGCCTCGAAATTGAGGCTGCGGACAGTGCTCCCAATTCGGCTCCCCAACAGCACTGCGCTTGGGCCGCACCAGCAGCCTTATTGGATGTTGGTCACGCTCTTATTTGAAATGGTTAAATATGCAAATCAATGTTTCACAATAAGTAATAATCATAAAGTATAAAAAATATTATTAATGATTTCAAATTTACATTGGCGGAGGAAGGTATTCCTTTCCTTGAATTTCAAATGAAGAATTTATTTGTATAAAGTAGAATCGAATAATTATTTCGCATTTAACCATAAAAGACTATTTTGTAATCTGGAAATTGATTGTTATTACATATGTCCACAATGATGATTCATTATAAAAAATTGATGTAGACATGTGTTTCAAGAAAGCGCGCCATTCACAGCCAATGAGACTGCCGGTACAACGCATGCGCAGTGCAGTTGGTGAGCCGAATTGGAAGCACTGGCTCGGGATTCAATGCTCGGCATTGTATTTTTTGCTTCCCATCCAAGATAAAATGACGCGAAAATTTATCTGAAACTCAAAATAAAAAAAATAACAAAAAATAGCATATAGAGCTTAATAAAGAGAACGATTTTCAAACAGAAAATTTTTTTGTGCGATTTCATCTTTGTGAAAAATAAAATATAAACTCCAAATTTATAAGAGCGGAATTCAATGCATTTTTTAAAATAGGCTCGCCGTAACTTTTTTTATTTTTGACGACATAGCTTGAAATTTGAATCCCAAGCGTATTCTACTCTGTCTAAGCCTACGGTATTCGATTCGGGCTCAAAAAAGTTGATTGTTCAACAATATGTCGATGTTTGTTAATAAATATTTAATATCATTCTTTTTCCATGTTCGGCGGGAAAAAGTATCGAGGGAATTTTCGAGTTTGAACAACTTTCCATGGAGAAGTTAGACATAAGGGTTGAAGGGAATTTTTTGGAAAGTTTCAGATTTTCTAAGCGAAAAATGAGCAAGCCAGTGTAGGTTAAAGTGAAAGCGCGAAAAATTCGATCGTCTTCCGTATCGAGCGTGAGCGTTTACATTTTTTTCGGGATTTTTCAGTTGTCCCGTCCAAAAAAGTAAGTCGATTATGGTAGAAAGCGAACAGTGAATAAAAAATCTTTGAAACGCAACATTGCGAAACACTCTCGAAATGAGACATGAGAATCAGTTGATTGCAAAAAGAATGTATTGTTGATGACGTTTTTGAGAGAATTGAAGGGTGAAACCATATTAATTTTCTCATAATTATTATCATCACTGGCGGATCTGCGGCTGTAGTTTTGGGCGCTAAACCCCCTTCCCCTTCCCGCTGACAATCGTTCGTGGTTTCACATTTATAAAAAATTAAAGTTCTATGAGATAGTAGGTAGCATTTTTTTCTACAGTTCACAACACTTTTTTGAAATGTTTTTGCGAACATTAGAACTTAATAAATTATTATTTGAAATGTTATAATCCTTTGTGAATTTTCACGCATTTCTAAGAACCATTAGAGATTTTTCGCTTATAAAAGAATTTTCGGCAAATTATTCTCAAGTTTTCAAGGATTTATGTAAGGTTTCGAAAATTTCTAGAACAATCTTTACTAGAATTGATTGTATAAATTCAAATCATTTTCTCGATTTTGCTGACAATTTCTGTCTGTTCAAGAATATAAGGGAATTTCATTAATTGAAGGACATCTTGGAATATTTGAACTGTACCCGGAATTCGGGGTAAAGATTTCCTGCAACAAAAATTACCCCATGTGACTAAACTTTACCCGCACATCTAGGGTATTATTCGGCTTTTACCTACGTTCGAGAGTAATTCTCAATGTTTACCCTGAAGGCCTTGTAAATGTCATATTGAACTTTTGACAGTTCTAACGATTCAGCAAAACAGCCTTTATGAAGCCGCACTTATCCGATTTGCCTGTTACACCAACTATCAGCTAACTTCACTTCAGCGATTCAAAGCTAGTGGCTTTCCAATTTTCAAGACGGTGGTGACAACTTTGATGAGAACAGTTTCTGCCCATCGAGGGTAATATTTGTGTTTTACCAATACGTGCAGGTAAAAATACGAAATTACCTGCAAAACTATTTACCCTAAGTTTTTTCTGTGTTGTTATAAAGAAAATTCTTCGGAATGTAATAAATGGTTGAAGATCGGATATCTTGAAAATAATGTGGATATTACGAAATTTTTTCCGGATATTTCAAGACTATGTAGGCATTTTTTCCCGTAAAAATCAATAATATTGTGTGGGCCATCTCGGGAATATCAAGAAAGGAATCGATTATTGCATCCGGCCCCTCAATTATAAATTTTTCTTAGATATGCACCTAGGTTCAAAGGTACAAATATGAGACTAACAATTATCATTCTGAGACCGTTGGCACTGGAGCTGCATCAATTTAACCATCGGATTTTGTCTGCACTTTTCTTGGTATGTCCAGGTCTTGCTACCACACAGTATAGAGGATGCAAGTATATAATTATATATTGCTGTTTTAGCTTCATTTCTTACATTTTTACTTCTGGCAATCCCGGGTAAAAATATTTGGTCTTGATTTTGTCTTAAGTAAAGACCAGTCCAAGACAATTCCAAGTCATTCTGTATGTCTAGCTCGTGAGACGGAACCAGAGTATTCTTGATGTCTTAGGACGAATATTTTTAACTTGAAGACACAAATTTATGTCTTGAGGGTCATCACTAATCCGCTTCAAACTTTATAGAATGTTTAAATTATTTATCTTCATGGTATTTATTGTTTATGTGTTGATAATTTCATTGGTCTGCAATAGTTATGTTGTTTCGATGGCGAATCTAAAAATGTTGTCCATTTTTTCCTATCTCCAACAGTTCACTAGATACTTCTAGAAAATGACAGTTTTAATCTTTTCATCAAAAATTTTATATGCCTGCAGTTGTTGAGACAGACAGGTTCCGAATTTTTTATTTAAAAATTATTTGTTACAAAATTACAAGTTTTATCGGTTGTAAAATTTTAATCCTCAGCAGATGTCAACTGCTTGGTCCTCACCTAGCTACCTGAATTTTTGACCCTGGCAAATGTTAAAGCCACAAACTGGCAATATAATTTTTTTGAAGAGCAATTCGTTATATTTATCAGGACTTACACTTCTTGTCTTGAAACAAGTCAACCTCGTATTGTCTTGGCTCAGTCAACAGTCATAAATGCAAGCAAAGCCTGTATATCTCCAATGTCTAGCTGGTGAGACGGAGCCAGATATCACTGTCTTGGAGACATATTCGAGACATATCGAAGACATACAAGACAAAACCAAGACAAAATATTTTTACCCGGGATGGCATCTATACTGCCGGGAACCTTCCTAAATCCTACCTATATCCTGTTGTGAACAATTGACCGATCGGTATTCCTGGTCTATGCATTTGAGTTATATTATAAACAAATAAAAACCTCACAGTATCCATATTTAATCATATTTGACTAATAAATTGAAGGAAAATTAAACCAGCGTCTCTACAAAACGATTGTTTAATGTTATGTCATTGAAATGATTGCTGCAGATGATTATCATAAGTTTGTGTTGTTCCACCGTTGATGTAATTTCATAGACAGAATCATCCTCTGATATTACCCAAAGTATGATTGTTGGAGGCTAAGGTTTTGTTCTGTTTATAAATATTTCAATTAAAATTGTAGGAAGTAACTGTTTTTGAGTTATTAAGTAGCCACAATATTTTATTTTATATTAATTTTAGATCTTTCGAATTACCATGTTATTTTTTGAGCGACTACAAAATTCTTAGCGTGTTTATGTCTGATGAAAATACAAAACTGTATTTCGCTTAGCAACAAATACTTAATGAGTTTACAAAACAAAAACATTTTTTTCTTCTAGGATTTAATCATGAAGTTCAAGGTTGTGCAAATATTTTTCTGTATTCAAAATTTCTAAAAATGCAATAATTCTCTAAAAATTGTCAAAGAAAGTTGCGAGATCAAAACGATATTAGATAAAAGCCGTTAAGTCATATTCAATATGAAAATTAGAAATGTGATTTGAGAAATGAGTTAATGAACAACAACATTACGAGATGATAGGTTACGACTCGATTGTTTTCTGATGTTGACGCAGAAGAGGATTCGATTAGTTTATATACATATTTCTCAAAGATGAACTAAAGGCCCGAGTATCCTTTTGTTCAACTGGTATCTAGCATCGAGTATCTTTCACTTAAAAATCAAGAGCGATGCTAGTAATGATATAATTTGTAATGTATGTGCAGCCTTGCTTCGAATTAGAATATAATAAAAACGCCGCGCTGAAGACGAACATAAAATTCAGCGGGATCTATTTTGTATGCATGAAAAAAATACTATTACTCGTACTTACTGATTACCTGCATTATCGCAACGAACGATCCAGCTAAACCAACATATTATTGTTGGGGTTAAGGTTTTGTCAAACAAATAGCCGTTTTTGTAATAGAAAACTCTTTATTCCAAAATGTTTTTCTTCCCTCCACCAATAATTAAGGTTATGACCTAACCACTCGTTTTTTCAATCTCGAGGCTGATTGATATATAAATGAACACACCAATTAACTGATCAGTGAAATCCTCATTAAACTCGCCATCTGGAGTCTATTTCTCAATTTGGTTTAATGATGTAGTCAACCGACGGACTACCTATCACGCTAGAAATTATAAAATCAATTTTTTCAATTTATTAGTAGAAATAAATTATAAATTCTTATAATAAAATATCCTATATTCTGGTATCAGAGAGATAGCATATTTAAGAAATCTACCATGCCAAAACCGTCTGACAAATGAGTAGAACAACTTCTTTTACAATTGCTAATTCTTTAAAAAACTCCATAGGGCAGGCTTTTTTGACCAAATGTGATGATTTGTCTAGAAGTGTGGCATCTGTAATACACTTGTCTTGCGTTAAATCTTCTGCGGGCAGTTTACCAGCTCTATGCAGCACTTTCATGTGTCTAAGCTTTTCATTATAAGCTGCAATTGTTTCATTCCTCTCTTTATCGGTATTTTGGTTTTGTTTGTAGCAATCCGTGAAGTGCACTCGTTTAAGTGTGATATTAATAGGTTCCTCTTGTTCTGCTATTCTTTTTGTTTTTCTTGCCAAAACATTTCGAGAAAAACCTGGTAATCATAAAATTAGAGCATAAGTGATAAAACTCTCAACCCGAACTACCAAATAGAATGAAGGTACATCAAAAGTATACTTAAAACATGAAATATAAAGAAGTGATTTATCAGATTTTATAGAGGAGTGCACTTGCTACAAGTTATCCACCATTACGGGCAATGTGGTGCAGCAGTATTACTATTTAATATTGCAGTACATTAATAATGAATTGAATCGTTAACTAAAATTCACACTCCATAGATCACTTGTGATAAATGATTTCATTTGAAAATCTGTTTAGAGATCACATATGGCGGTAACAATCAACTCAAGTTCAGTCAAATACAAAAAAATTTTCCTCATCGCGAGCCTAAAGTGAATTTAAAAAGATTAATAATATACAATTGATAAGCCAATTATTTAGGTCATAATGTAAAAATATAAAACAAGATTACTATAAATTCAATACAAAAATTGTACGATTTAATCACTGCAAAAAACAATATTTTGAGTGGCATGGTTTTATTTTTCAGGGGAATGTTTCTTATTATTTTTCATACCAATGTGAACAGGGTTGTCGAAAAAAAGAAATCTAGCAAACAAAATATTTCGTTTTTAATGATTTTTCATTTTTATGGCTTCTTTGGAATGCTTCTAAATTCCTCTATCTTTCTTGGAATCTTCTTGGTTTCTCAGAATTCCCAGATATGTCTGAATTTATCCAACTTCTGTGACAGTAGAATTTCCAGAATTCTTAGAACTCCATGAATCCCAAGGAATGTAAGGTAATGAAAAAATTATGAGGAATTTAGAAGAATGGAAGGAATTATAGAGATCCTATGAATTTAGGGAATTGAAACAATTGAAAATATCTGAAGGAATTAAACTTATATATTTAGAGGATACAAAGAATTTGAGGAATTTATAATATTCAAGGAATTCATGGAATTCAGAATATTAAAGGATTTTGGAGAATTACGAAAAATCCAGGATTTGAGAGAATTCAACGAATTCAGAGATACCCAGGAATTCAGAGACTTTGCCAAATTATCATTTCTCTAAACATCAAACCCTTAATTAAAAAAAAAAGCAAAAACAGAAATGATCATTTTCAACATTTTCACACATTTTTTTCGTAGCTTGTGCTTTTATCCAGAAATTTTTATTTTTCTTATTTTAATGTTACTTTTTAGCAATAGAACAGAAACCACGCATTCTATCAGAAAATTTTTAGTAACAAATTTGTAGATTTTTTTCGGTTTCACAATTTTTGTTAATTCATATTTTTTCTTATCGTGCATAGTTTGGCCGCGAAATGAAATTATTGATTTTACATTTTTATATTTTTCTGGTTAAAACTAGAACCGTTGGTCATCATCATTCATCATTCATCAATCATTATTAAACTAATCATTGGCTTTCATTATTTTCTCAACTATGGAATATAATAATTTTCAGATGATACAATTTAAAAAGATTTAAAAATTTAACCAAAACATCTTCAGTCATCGATGTATGCTTTCGATTCAAAATTGTTTAAATTTAAACGATTTCAGTTTGAAATAATTTAGTTTTGTAGCTTTGAAACTGAAAGCTGATAAGCAGGCTATTACATTTTTAAATTCACAGTTTTTAAATATTTAAAAAGAAGAAAGTCATAACATTTTTAAAATATTTACAATCATTCTGAGTTTTTAATATAATAAACTAAGAAGGTTAAAGACTCCACTCGTGATTGAAATTGGAAAATTTTAATTGTAATAGACTCAAGAATTTTTTTTATTGAAACTTATATCAGAAGTTAAAACGCTGAATGATTATTCTCTTTCGAAAGTATTTTAAGTAAATGAAAAATATAAAAATTTTACTCGACTCCCAATATAAGAACGGTTACAGGCACGGCTTGCACTGGCCTTGGTCCTAATTCGGGGTTATTTAAACGTCAACAGGCAGGGCTTCATAAAAAATTACTGTTTCTTAAATTCTAGGAATATAGTAAACCGAGGGTTCTTAAATCGGGAGTTACGTATTCTGAATAGAAAAAAAAAATGAAAGAAACATAGTGAGTAATATTTACACTGAGAGACCTTTTGTTAGAATAAATAAAAAAAATGAATCAGAATTTGGTATAATATCATATCAAAATAGGGAAAACCGAGGTTTTATTACACTTATTCGTATTACAGTACCCAAGTTTAATATTATCACATAAGTATTTAAAACACTAAGACGACAAAGTAGTATTCTAAATACGAAATATTATGAATCTGCATTTCAAGAATTAACACTATGAAAAAGTGATATTTCTTTACTGAGTTTTCGAAAAATAATTTGAATAAGGAAAATAGTGAATATCATAATCTCGAAAACGTATTTTAGAAATTGATATTATCAATATGAAGTTGACAACAACCTAAGACGCATAGCAATCTATGAAATCCTTATTCTTGATTTTTCATATAGTTTCGTTTGAGAATGCTCCTCGAGTATTTCCGCCGTTTTCCGATCGAGCTCGATTGTGCACCGGCCGCGGTCGGTCCAAATCCAATTCGGTCCTTAGTTCTGTCAAAAGATGCTTGCTTGTAATGAAAAAGGCGCTTTTATCACATGTATACCGAAAGGTTATGTTTCACTGCCCTGAATTGTCAAGCGACTCCTCTATGCCGAGATTTTTGCCAAATATTCCATAATATAAGTTAGCCGTGGGGTTTAGTTGTTAGGGATAAAATGCGTGCTTTGGGTAAGTTAGGTTCGAATCTTGCCGCAGCGATTCCGATTTTTTATAGCGATTAAGCATGCGATTATGTTATGTAGTGAATAAATTAAGTATATAATAATAAAAATTATAATTGTACGCGTGTTTCTGTATTTGATTGTATTTAATTTGTGCATTTAGTTCCTCCTTCTGAAGGTTAAATCTTTTGGTGGAGTGAGTTATTTTTCATATGGTCGTTTGAGATTCTCATATGCTTTGTATGACAACTTCAAAAGATGTTTTCACTCTTTCGAATAAAATTTATTACTATAGTTTTAACTTTGTTTGTCAACTTTGATATAGTGAATTTTAAATTGTCGCAAGTTTTATAAGAGTTAATGCAACATCCTTTCCATTTGTTCAAACAAAAATATTAATTTTGCCGGCTGAAAACCACTATATTAATTTTTGATACGCAAACCCTGTTTTCCCTATTTTGGAACGATACTATACTAAATTCTCATTCATTTTTATCATTTATTCTAACAAAAAGTCTCTCAGTGTAAGTTAAACATATTTGTTCAAAAAAATTATTTATAGGTAGGTATATTATTCATTTCAGTTTGTTACACAATTTCGAAAATTTAAAAATAAGCGCGTAAAACTTCATATATTATCAACTCAGCATGATTTAATTTGGCTTATGTGTTTAAAAAAAATAATAATTGGAATGAAACCAGTGAAAAAAAGGAATAAAAATGTATCTCTTCAAAAATGTATCTCTGCGAACCAACTTCATACTGGAAATGAAATGTATCAAATGAGATAGAATTAAGATACTCCGTCTTTTTTTTCATCACCATCGGTTCCATACGGAAGCGACGAGTGGTGAAACAAAAATCATAAAAGTCATTTATCAAAACAGGATATATTCGAAATTATTGATCTACAGATTTTACAGAAAGACTGTTATGCTCTTCATTTTTAGAATATCGACTACAGAATTTTTTTATTTTTTATATGGGACCAAGTGTATTAAATAATTGGGAGTAATTTTCAGTGCGCATATTTCATACTCACATATGATGAATAAGGACAGCAGCAGAATTGACGTCTTCATATTTGAAAGTTACTTCTAGGCAGAGCGTTAATGATTTTCGTTTAAGAACTGCCTGTTTTTTAGAAACGACTGTAAATATAACCTGCTGTGTAAATACTAAGCAGGCTTCGCTTGTTTCCGACGAATATAGGATCTAGACCAGGTAAGATGTACACTGAAAAAATTTCCATGAAAAATAACATGTAGATTCTTTTTTTAATTCAGTAAACGAAAATATCAGCTAAATCATACACTGTCATCGCATTGTCAAAAACAGATTTTTGTATTTGAATAAAACTCGATCTTGTCTCAGTTTAATATCCAATCGCAAAATCAACAAATCAGTTTATCAGAATATCTTTTAAGCTTCTTCGTTATATATTCGATATATATTATTAGTTGAATAAGCTAAATTTGGTCGGTTACGTCAGAAAATGGTGCCGAAACCGGGACAAAAAAAAAGATTTCGTTTCGTACTCGAAAAAAATCAAAGGGCAACTCTCACATCACATCCCCGCCCTCCAGGTAGCCTAACCCTTTCTTTGGTTGATACTCATACGAACTCATCACTTTCACTTTCATGGTTCCGATTTCGAAATGATACAACGAAAAACCTTTCAAGATATTTTGATAAGCTCATTAGTTTCGATTAAATCTTAAACTACTTGGGTAGATTAAATATAAGCTGGAATTTCTTCCGCACTGTCACACAAGCGACCGTATCGAGTTAGGACCAATTGGAGGCTGCAGCGTGGTTACTTGAGACTTGCTTAGAGGCCTCTCACTTCTTTTGAATTCAGTAGCTTGGACGATGAGTGTGAAAGAAGTCCCAGTGTCTGTGGCGCAACACACTAGGATACAATTTTTGAGTGAAGAAGGCATAAGGCCTAGTGAAATTGTGCGTATGTTGAAGCAGCAGTTAGATACTGAAACGTTATCGAAGACCCAAGTGTTTGCGTGGTTCCAAAAATGTATAGAGGGGCATGAAAACGTACAGAACACGCCTCATGCACGGCGTTCTAGTAAGAGCGTCACGCAGTGTGTGAACAATGGGTACTCGCAACGATTTTTTGAGATCCCAAAGGGATGGTGCTTGTTGATTTTCTCAATGGAAGGAAGGCGGTGAAGGCTGAATGATATTGTAAGCTTTTGGACAACGCTATGACAACCTAGAAGTCCAAAAGACGGGGCCTCCCTATCCTCAGTACGCTCGGCCTCATACTGCCACTTTCACCCAAGAAAAACTGCAGGAACTACACTGGACTTTTCTCGAACATCCTGCTTATAGCCCTGATTTCTCAACCTGCAACTGCAACCCTGTAATCATTTGTTTGGACCACTGAAAGAGGCGTTGGGTGACCAGCGTTTCGAAACCGATGAGGAGGTAGAGCACTTCGTGCGCAAATAGTTTCAGACCCAACAACCTTTGTTCTACGATGCTGAAATTCAGAAGCTACCAATCCGATGGCAAAAGTGCCTTAATTGTAGCGAAATTTGTGTAGAAGAATGATAATTTGTTACTTTGTAAACATTTGCATGTAATAAAAATTTATAAACAAATTCCGGTTAATATTTGATTGACTCAAGTAATACAAGGTCGAGTTTCCTTGAGTATTAGGAAAAACTGAAAATTGCATTAAATACCTCAAATGAAAGAGGTTGAACTTATATTAGAATAAGCTGTCTCGGATTTAAATCGTGTGCAAAAACCACGAATCTTGCCGACGTTTCGTAAACATTGCTGTTCACTTCTTCAGGGCTAACCTGGAACTTAGGTTTCAGGTTATGTTGCTCTCTTAGTATATACTCTCTACTATGCCTGTGATTAGGCTGAGCGCCCTAATATCCAGTTCACCACTACCCATCTAAGAAGCAATCGGTCATCAATTTCCTTATATACAGAGCTGTCTCCATAACAGTTAAAGATAACTCACAAAAGGAATTACAGAACGTTAAACAAATCCTAATACGGAATCATTACACAAACAAATTGATTGAGCAATATGAAAATACACTTAAAAAAAGACAAGTCGACGGAGCCTACTAAAGAAAGAGGGAGAAAAATGACCACAATCCTTAATTAATAATTAATTAATTAATTAATCAGTGTTTTGGATATAATTTCATTCATATGTAATCCTATTTTAGTAATAAAGTCAAGAAAAATTAAAACAGTGTCTCTACAAGACAATTGTTTAATGTTGTGCCCTACTTTGTATCCAAATGTTTCCTGCGGATGAACTTTCTCAGGAAAGTTATTTTTGGCCATGGCGAACTCAAGTTTAAGCTCAATGTATTGATGAAATCGAGCAAAGAAGAATGTTATATCTAAAAGCATATATCGATATATCCAGAGTATAAATGTTAGAGGAAAAGTTTTTGTTCTCTTTAAAAATATTTTGATGAAAATTGTAGAAACGACCTGTTTGGAGTTATTAAGTAGTCGCCATTTTTTATTTTATGTTTATTTTGGATTTTCCGAATTATCATGTCATTTCTTATGAAACTATAAAATGTATTACGGGTTAAGGGATGATAAAAGTACTAAACTGTACTTCACTTTGCAACAAATACTACATAACTTTACAAAACGAAAATATTTTTTTTCTTGTAGAATTTGTTCACGAAGTTCCAGGTTGAAGGAGATAGTGGTCCTAAGTCGGCACTGTGGGTTGAGCCGGCACTCTTGCGTTTTTTAGAGATGACGCGCTTGTGTTGTTGAAGAAGCTACAGGTGTGTAAATATTTTGAAAAGTTCAATTGATTAAGTGCGTTGGTTTCTGTGTTCTGTGTGGTTTCGCCTGACAAAGTCGTTTTTTCATTCGGATTTGTTTCGTGTGCGTAATAGCGTGAAATGTGTAAACATTCGTTGTGGCTCTGAATCAGCACTAAACAGGTGGTCGTGAGTCGGTACCTTTGTTTTGTTGTTATTTGTGTGTTATTTTATTTCTTTGTGTTCCAATTGAATGTCACTTCTCTCTTGTTGGTTTCATTTAGTTTGGTTGTGTTTTGACTGCATGTTTGGAGATCGTGGTAATGGAGAAACGTTTCCATCCTATAAATAAAGTTTGACAATATCCTACATGTTCTTTCATTGTAAATGGTTTAAGTTTGTCCATTTCCTCTTGAAACTTACTTAACCTGCCTATTCTCTTGCATTTGAGGGAAAGAAATTACGTGCCGACTCAGATCCAGGGAGTGCCGGCTCAGGACCATCATTTTGAAAAATATAAAAAATCGATTTCTTTACTTTGCGCTGCACTGCGACCGCAAAAATTACTTCACACAGCTCTGAGCGAAATAGAATTGTAAATGAAGGATCGTGGGACCCGACCAAGAGTTTTGAAGCACCATTAAGTCCTGTTTACCCTCTCATTTCGACAAAAACTTTTACTGTGCCGACTTATGATAACTCTCCCATATTAATATTAGCTGTGGATCCCAAGTTTAACTCGTTTTCGACATTAATCGAATCTATATAAGATAATGTATATGTATAGTGCCGTCCCAGGTAAAAAGATACGTAAGTGACTGTGGGGTTTAGGTTTAGTCTTTTGGATTTAGCAAAAAAGGAAAGTCGACCTAAACGACAATATAGTTTATGTATCTTTTCACGTTGGTCGGTAGTGTAGATGAATACGATTTTTTACAAAAAATATTTATCTTTTTTTGAATTCGAAAAATTCATCAGATTGATGTAATTTTATAAGTGGAATTATCTATCGATATTATTCAAAACACAATTATTGAAGGTTAAGGTTTTGTCGAAGGAATATGACTTTTTGAGTAGAGATTTCTTTATTTCAGGATGTTCTTTTCCCTTCACCAATAATTAAATTTGGGGCTTACCCAAACATTTTTTCACAAGCTACAGCCTCATTAATATTTGAAAGAACACATGAGCAACCTTATAAGCAATATATTTTTGAACCCGCCACCTGAAGTTTATTCTTCAATTCGGTCCAATGCTGTAATAGTAACCTGGGCGACCCGTAACGCTGAAATGAATAGAATCAATTTTTAAATTCATGAATAGGAATACATTTCTTCATTTGATGATAACATATCAAATGTTTTGATATCAGAAATTCAGATGAAATCCTAAGGATACCTACACTGAAAAAATCTGCATACAAATGAGTCGAACAACCTCTCTTACAATTCTTGTTTGTTCGAGATCGGTCAATGGGCAGACTTTTATGACCAAATCTGACACTTTGTTCGTAAGGTCATCTGATGGACACATATCGACCATGGATTGTCCTGCAGGTAGTTTATGAGCGATAAGTTGATTTCGCAAGTCCTTAATCTTATCGTTATAAGTTCTAATAATTTCATTCCTCTCCTTATCGGCTTTTTCGTTATGTTTGTAGCAAACTGTACCGTGCTGAGCCTTAAGTATAAAATTAGTAGGTTCCGGTAGTGATACTGCTTCATTCCCCGAAACGTTTCGAGAAAAACCTGTTGATGTACAATGAAGGCAGTGATAAAGTAGCGACATGAACTGCTAAAGTGTATACAGGTATTAACAAACTGTACTCAAAATGTGAACCTATAACACAAATATATTGAAGTGTGTCATTTATCCAACGTGGTAACTTCCAAATTTTTAATAAAAGAAAAATATATCACGGAGGAATGAAAAGTATTTATTTATCAGAAGAATTTAGTCTAGAGATAACGTATGGTGGTCACAATCAATTCGAGTTCATTCAAATACGAAAAAATATTTTCATCATACCTCAATCGGAAATTCGACTTTCGATGCCTGTGGAGCGGGTCGAAAATCGAATTTTCAACCCTAGGGAAGAAAGTGACAGATAAATGCAAATGGCGGTGTTTCACACAGCCATTTACATTGATCTGTCACTGTCTTCCCTAGGGTTGAAATTCCGGTTGTCGACCCGCTCCACAGGAATCTCAAGTCGAATTTTCGATTATCGATATGATGAAAAATTGTATGCATGACTCGGGCCGAGGCAACGATTTCACTCGTGTGATATCGTAAGTTACATGTAAAGAGACGAAAATTGAACTTTTCAAAAATAATGTATGGGGTTATTTTTTTTGTAGTCATCAAATTTTTTAAATTTTTCTGTCAAATCTTCTAATTGTTCTTCAATGCACATATTTCGCAGAAAGGGTATAGCCCGTTTCTTCTTCAGAATATTGAATGCAGTAGGTGTGAAGAGAATGGAGATCTTTATTTCTTATTTGTTCTTTTGTTAATAAATCAGAAATCACTTATTTTTCACAGCATTCATGATTTTCTTCTGAGAACTGACTATCTATTTTTCAGAAACGATTATAGGCATGGAATGCTGGCATGGAATACACAAATAAGGAAAGATCAGAACGTTGTATTGAACGTGCCATAGAGGGGAGATAAGATAAGATATACTATGAAAATATTTTTATAACAAAATTATATGCAGTTTCATTTGAATTCAACAAATCATTCAGATGGAAGTACTTTGAAGGAAAATAATAATTTTAATTATTGTTATCTAGCAATATTAAACACACGCTGAAGCAAGTGGAAAACATTATATTGTCAATTAATAACAGACAAATATATGACAATATTACGCTGATACCAATTTAGAAATTTTTCGATTTAATTACTTCAAAAAATAGTAATTTGAGTGGTATGGTTCCAGTTTTTAGGTGACTCTTAATTACATATCTCACATATTTATGTGGGAAGCGTCGTGAAAAATGAGGAATCCTCCTAAAAAATATTGAGTTTCTTATGATTTTCCATTCTCATGAATTGCTTGAAATGCTTTTAAACTCTTCTGAATCTATTGCGTTTTTTTTATTTTTCTTGGAATCTTCATAATTTCTCAGAATGCATAATGCTCAGAACTCCATGCATTCCAATGACTTCAAGATAATTAATTGAATTAAGAGGAATTTGCAAGAATAGAAGGAATTCAGGAAATTCTATAAATTCAGGACACTTGAGAAATCCAAGAGATATGTACAAATTCAGGGTACATATTTAGGGAATTCAAAGAACATCAGGAATTTAGAATATTCAAGGACTTTAGAGAACTTCGAATATTCAAGATGTTTCGAATATTCTTCTTATTCAGGATAATGAAGCATTACATGGAATTCAGAATGTTCATGAATTTTATGGAAGTATGAGGATCTTAGGGATTTCAGAGCACTTAGTGAATTGAGATTATTCCGGGCATTCCCAAAATTCCGAGAAATCGAAGATTTCAAAAAATTTAAGGAATTCAGAGATCTCCAGCAAATGAGAAAATTCGGGGATTTTAGGGAATTGAAAGAATTTAAGGAATTTCAGAGATCTTAGGCTTTCCCAGGAGTTTCAGGAATTTCGAATATTCCAAGAATTCAGAATATTCAAGGATTTGAGAGATTTCAGAAAAATCCAGGATTTTAGGGAATTCAAGAAATTCGAAGATTTGTGGAAATTCGGGCAATCTGCCAACACCCAAGTGCGCATTGCCGGAACTGAACACACGGCACAGGCTTGGTCCAATTTCGACAACCAAAGATCGGCTAATCTTATTGGGCCAATATCGGCATTTTAATGGGCCCATTGTTGTGCCCGTACTGGCTGCCTATATTAGGAGAAGCCAGAGATCTGCCCAGACGCGAAGCATTACTGTTCCAAACTTCGTCTTCACTCTGGCAAAAAATTTTTAATAGGAAAAGCCGGAGTCTGGCCCAGCAAAGGTGCATCACTGGGCCGAGTGTGACTTTCACTATACGGCAAACCATAATATTAAAAAAAACATTTAATACATTTAAAAATATGGTTCATGTGTTCTAACATGTCTAAGAACTACAAATAGAACTGTTCAGAAAAAATTACATTTTACGTCAATTTTAAACGTTGTAAAATGGTACAAAATACCTAAAAACCAAACCTTACACGGAACTTTAAAAAAAATTGTTATTAAAAAACTTTCAAAGTTCACGATCAAATTTCTAAGTTCCGTCGTTAAAAATTTTTAATGTTCATAAAAAATTACAATTCCTGTCATTGTAGAAAGTTGTAAAGTAGTCTCAAACGCGAAAAAAACGAAATATTATACGAAGAACAATTGTAATCGATATAAATTATTTACTAAAAAATTATTCTTCGTATGATAATAAATATTTAATTAGAAAAAGGGAGTTTAAAATTTGGTGTTTTAACTTTTTTGATCTGTAGCTTATGAGGATGGCTTTTTCATCGAGTTTCAACTCGTAGCTTTAGCGCAATGGTTAAGACTCCCGACTGCTAGGCAATATATTTAGGTATAAGTGTAGGTTCGATACCCCGTAGAGTTAGAAATTTTATTTGTAAAATAATATTTAAAAATATAATATATGTATTCAATATATACATATATAGATGCGTCCTAAAAACAATTCAATGCTTTTTCATTTTATTTTTTAAATTAACTCCGGTGATGGTGGTCAGCGTCTGGGCCAGAATTGGCTGCCAAGTGCATGCCGGAGTTATAATTCCAGCAACGGTACGATATTGGCATTCGATCTTCGGTAATATTTTGGCCGATACTGGGCCAGTGCTGGGCCGTATCTAATTTCGCGCTTGGGCATTGTCATTGCTCTGAACATCAAACTCTCAATTTAAGAAAAGAAATTTACAATTTTCCACTTCATTAATAAATGCAGCGAATTTTTCAGTTAAAGGCTATGAATTTGATATTGTACCGTTTTTTAACAGATCAAATACGAAAATTCAATCTTAAACGCACTTAAACGCACATCTTTAACGCAAATAGATAATTTCTAAATGTAAAATTGATTTGCATAAAATATACAGTGAAACCTGGATTTGTTGATCCTCAATTTAATGTTTCCGAGTTTAGTTTACCCTTGTCACTGTATCAGAAAAACAGTTTTTGGAATATTTTTTACCATGCAGCAAAATCACCGGAAAAGGTTCATAGGCCCTGAATGTTTACGTTCGGAGACTCAAAATTTGTTGTCACCGTCAGTCCCAAAACCGACAATAAATTCAGGATTCACTGCAATTATTTGCAAACGATAATATTTTTAAAGATTTCGAAATTAAACTAGTTTGAATGTTTCAGTATATGCTTTTGATTCAAGGTTGTTAAATATTAAATGAATCAGATTAAAAATAATTTATTTCCGGAAGATTCAAGCCGAAAGCTGATCAATTCAATTCTTGAAATTACAAAATTGTAATTGCAAGAGATTTTAGAATTTTAATTATTTTCACTGAAACTAATATCACAAATCAAACAGATTAAGGACTTTTTCTTTATTCCAAGTATTTAAAGTAACGAAAAAATGAAAAAACATATTAACTGGAAACGAAAATTAAAGAAATATAGTGAGTAACCTGCACGTTGGATATATTCCAAAGAACTTCATATAATATTAATTAAACATTAGTGCAACTTAATTGAGATGAATTAATAAACTCGCAACTATCAGGATTAAAACTTTGGAAGACTGCTGACCAACCAGCTTGTAAAGTTGAACTGAGAGTGCGTAAACACTAGCATCCATCGTGGAAAAATATTGGTTTAATAAAACTGTTAGTCACTCATCAGAACTCGGCTGGAACCTAGTTCCTAGATTGCTCGGGCAGCTTGATAGTTCTGTGTGAATTTTTCCCCAATCATTAATAATATCTTTGTAATTATTGAGGGAAATAAAAGTGATGAACCATTTTTGAATTTTCACCTCGACTTCTTCAATTATTTATCAAAGATCGCAGATTATTTATGACATTTTTTTTACGGATCAATTTTTCCGTTCTATCCGTAAATAAAGCTGTATACGAAAAATGTGCACAGTATCGTTGGAAATTGTCAGTATGACTAGCGTGAATATTTTTGAAAATAACTGCTGACTTTGGAACGTGTTGACTTATTAAAAAAGTATCGGGAAACTTCGAAGAAAACTAGTTAAAAGCTTATGAAATACTGCATTGAAAGACACTGGTTAAGGGCATGTGACATCCTGCCACGTGACCACTCACATTTTCGATATTCAACGGCTTTATAATTTAAAAAATGTATCTACTGCGTTGAAATTCTGAAAAATAATGAGATGTATCTAAGGGCAGGTCTGTTTGGCCAAGAAGATATATTTGAAATTATTAGTCTACAGATTACGCAGAATAGCTGTTGTGTACTTCATTCTTAAAATATAGGCTACGGAATTTTAAAATTGTTGATATGGGATTAAGCGTAATTATGTTATTGAAAGTAATTTTAAGTTCACATATTTTATACTCACTTATGAAAAATAATGACAACAGGAGAATTGAGCTGTTCATTTCTGAATGTTCCTGATGCCAGTAAAATTGAAAATGACTTCTTAGGAATAGCTTTAATGATTTTATTCTAAGAACTGACTTACTATTTTTGAGAAAAGATTTTAAGTATAACCTGCTATGACAGACTGAACATAGGAAAAAATCTGAAAATAGAAGACAATGAAAAACAGTTTTCACTTGTTTTCGATGTTCACAGAGTCTACACCAGATAAGATATACTATGAAGAAATTTCCATGAAAAATAAAATGTAGTATTTTTTTTAATTCTTTGCTGAAAACAGATCTTAGTGTTATGAAAAACTGAAATTTTTTATAAATTTCACTAATAAAAGAGGTAAAAATTAGTTAAAGATTTTTCTGTATTACTCCAATTCTGCTTTTCAGTTCTCAAGTTGAAAATCTTGAGACAGGAATATTGAAATAATATGCAAACATGAAGGTAGGTCGAACATTTTGGTTTCATTTTTCCAAAATACGAACATAATATTCATCGTGGGAAAGCTGTTTCAGCAAAAACATTAGTTACATCCATTTTCTTCTGTCAGAAATATTTTTGTAAATTTTTATTGAAAATCGACTTTGAACTCAGTCAACTTGATATATAGTGGTGAACTGGCCTGGTGTAATAATACCCACATAATTATTAATATATATTTATGGCAGTTTTCTATTATTATATGAGAAATAGAGTAGAACGGGGCGAGGCAGTCAAGACGCCACATTTCAGCGTGCAGAGCACTTGTTTAAAATGATAACAAAAAGTTTATGGTGTCGATAGGAAGCTTGGTTCTTTGGCTAAAAAATTGGCTTGTTGCATTTTGACGTAGCTCGCCCAGTACAGTTTCTACAACCGTTTTGCAGAGACGCTGTGTTTTTGCCCAACTGTAAAAATGTGCGGCGGGGCAGCCAACCATTTCAGCTGTTATTAGGCGGCACGCAAAGTTTTAATAGACATACATATAATAGTTTATATGTTCTTCATGAGGTCCAAGATGATATATAAAAATAAAAAACAAAGTTGAATGTCTTATCTGAGATTTGATGAAACTCAAAAGAAAAACAAAAGAAAAAATTGGAAAAATCGGAAAATTCAATATGTCATCTTTGTTGCTGCTGCCCAAGGTTTATTAAGGAGTTCATACCTTCTTCAGGCGGCCTCGTCGAGGGCCGCCACAAGCAATTCACTGCTTAGCCTTTTCGGCATTATCCGCCGTTCGTTGGCTGCCTCGCCCCACATGTGGTATTTTCCACAAAAATTTGATATAAAAAAAGTATTTTGAGTATTGGAAAACCAACCAGTCCATCGTGTCAACCACGAAATTCTGCTGCTAAAAATACTTACTTAACTTTTTTACACAACCTATAAACGAAGGAGAAACAAACGTGAATCACTAAAATGTTCCTTCTGCTAGTAGTTTTTCACAAATGACGCTGATTTTTGCAAACTGCGACAATCACGACACTCAACTTTTGGCAAGTAAGGCGGACTAACATAACCGACCTTGTATTATAAAGGCCTGCGATATCGATCAACGCTGTGGGAATAAGAAGAAATTGGCTGCCTCACTTTTAAAACGAAAACTTTTGCGGATTACTTCAGGTCAAAAACAGCAAAAATCATTTCATAATAATTGAGAATAATCTTTAACGTGCAGAACGAATTTTGATTTTCCTCACTCTTATTTAGATGTATTCTCCCTGGAAATCACGTGACCTTGCTGCTGGTGGAAGGGCTTGAGTGTATAATCGGAATAGAGTTCTAGAGAAATTGAACCAGATAACCCACATCGTGAGGTGTGGCTGCTGTAAGGAACTAACGGACTCTAATCGGCGGCATCAGGTTCATCAAATCCTTGAATACATCCGCATGGCCCCTGATTCGATGCGGAGACGGCGGAGACACGGCGGTGTTCATTATTTTTCAAGATAATCGTGGGACCATTATGGCCGACAAAATCAGAACAACCACGAATAACAAGGGTCCATCCCGGGGACCTAATTATAACCCAACACCGAAGGGGAAAGTCCGTAACGGTGACTAAAAAAAGCCCTAGAACTCTTATTATTGTTATGTTAGCCCACCTTCTACCCACAGGTATTCATGATATGGTACTTGGCTACTAAACACGGTCGCAAAGTAGATTCGTTGTTTCGAAGCTCGATATTCTGATTGCACATTCGTCATAAGTCGCAAGTATAGACGCTGAAGAGCCCGTTCATAGGGATCTGACAATTCTTCATCAGACATTACATCAATCCGGGCGCGGTCTTCCAGTATCAGTGAAGCATTTATCTCTCCATGTAAGAGTGTATTTTCAAATTATAATGTGTAATCTGATCAATTTACGATACCACACTACTTATTTTCAAGCTAGTGCGATTTCACTTTTGGTAACAATGTGAAAATAGAATGGAGTGTGTTTTATATGCAGTCGACTGCAAAATTACTATGTCCGATGATGGAAATTATACGATCGGCTTGGGACATTGTAAGTTTACGTAGAGTGATAAATTTACTTCGGACTTCAATTCTATGAAAATATATGAAAATTTTCACGATGTGTGCTTTTCTATCGCGAAGGAGGAAGTCCGCGCGGACGAACGCCGCAGAGTTATGTGCAGGACGTAAATTTGGACCATTCGGGACTAACGAGTGGAAGGCGTGCCAAACGATGAGTTCCGGAGACGCCCGAATGGCCTCTTACCAATGGGTGCACATTTCGTTTGTTTGAATTTTTCTTTGCGTTATTTTGCACCTTATGTCGTGTTGCAAAGCTCGCGTCGAACTTGGAAATTTATCAATTTTGAGACTGTCAAGTGGTTATATTCCTTTTTCTCCCTTAAATACAGAAAATAGCTTTAAAATATTTTCGCGTTTGTGAAAAGTTGTGAATAGTAGCAAGATGGCCACTGGCTAGAGAAAACCTGCAAAATCGGTGAAAAGCCAGGAAAATTTGTTAATCAGGGAACGTTAGGAATAAGGCACAGACGAAAAAAAAAAAATTGAAATTTGAATAACCAAAAAGTTCTTGGCCAACCAAACCTCCAAATATCTTTTCGATTATAAAAGCTGAAAACCAAATTCAACGAGATTTGGGACAGTGTTTTGAGCATCTTATATTTTGTGTGTTGATTTACGACCCGCACGTAATCCCATGGTCGACGAGGGGAAATTTACGTCCTGCATGTATTTCTTTAGGGGAGACGCAGCTTGAGAAGAAAAATATGTATTTTTAAAGAATTCTGCTTATTTACTATGTGACCCACCGATCGAATTATTTCCATCGTCGCAGGATGTAAATTTACACCAACTTTTTTTACAGTGTGCTTAACAAAACCATAGTGTCCTGAATGAATCACCTTGGAAGATTCCTCATTTATTGGAGAAGTGTCCTTATTGAGCTGTTCAATGAGTTCAGCAAGGGCAGGAGTAGGCGCTGGTGGCTGAAAGCCTAATGACTGTCGAATATGAGACCGTGGCTCTGCTACTTGCCCCAGATATGGCCCCCACTCGTGAATAGCGACTCGTGTCATGGGGACCCTCTTCAGCCCCCTCGTCAACCCTCTCTTCCACCGCATCTGCGGGGTGCGCTACATGTGCTGCTAGTTGCTGTTACACCTGTTTTGCGATGTTACTTATTTCGACCTAGGATATAAGGATTCGTCATCTAATGGAGCTTAATTGAACCGCAAAATGTTCTTCTGTCACTCTATGGGCCAGCTCGTGATGACCACCCACAAAGGGACAATATTGTTGGCCTATGCACCCTGGAATTGCTGGCGGAATGCTGTCAGAATATCATATCTCGTTTGGTTGATGGTCTTTCTAGGGTACATATTCTCATCTATATTCTGACGCCTTTGTTGTTTAAGGTCATCATCAGTTACTATCCTTAATTCTAAAGAAATTCAGTACAAAAGTTTGGCTGAAGTCCATGCCGTCAAGAGAAGTTGTTGTCGCTCCCATCTCATGTTCGAATTGGCAACGCATTACATACCCATCATGATAAGAATATAAGTTAAGGCGCTGCCGTTGAATTTCTACTGAAGATATCGATTGGGGCTTCAAACAGAAACATTCTTCGTAGGCGCAGCTGATGTTCTGCTGCTTACCACTTCTTGCCGATGTTCTTGCTGGATATCAGCCCTTTCGGGAATCCCGGTGAGTTATATCTATCTATCACGTAGATGACCACCACCGCACCGACTTGCAAGCTGCCACCCTGATTGGTGGCACCAGGGGCGCTCCTACGATCCTCGGGAAGCGACCGCAGACGATATATATTTTAAATAAATTCTCCATGAATTTATGGGTTTTTGTCAGTAGCGATGCTACAGCCAACATAGCCGTCAAAGTCATGTGAGGAAAGCTGAAGCTCTACCGCGACACCAAAGCGAAAACACTTTTTAGGTAAATAATTATGTATAATAATAAATAATGATCATTATTTATGATTACAGCGGTACAACGTCAATACACAACAATCAAGGGAAGGATATAATATAAACAACTAGTTCTGACAGAAAAGTTACCTGCCGGTGAACTTGATTTTTTATTATTTGTAAATACTAAGATAGTTTATTTTTAATTATCCCTCATCATGTTTTTTCTAGTAAGCTTTTGAAAATTCTCATGATTTCGTTAATCCTAATTATGAATCGTTTATGAGTAAAGAAAAAGTAAACATGAATGAGTGAATTAATAAGAATACGTTTTCTATCATTAGTATTGCAGTGATGTAAAAATAGACACATGATTTGAGGTTATGTTTATCAAAACAACTGTTCGTATGCCTTAATTTTGTATTTACTGAAGTATTAGGCTAAAAATCAAATAGCAAACAGAAAATAAATCCTATTCTCTAACGATCTGCGACATCTATGATGCAAATAAAACTGCTAATATACAGGGACATCCGCCAATAGTCATAAAGCTTTGAATGTAAAATTCTTTGTTAAAAAGCAAACAACAAATCATATTGGCAAAATGTAGCGCGAACAATAGTTTTCAAACTATTAAGCATTGTAATTGGCCAATAGAAACTCACTATTTCCGCGCGCCCATAAGCTTCCTGCGCGAATTTTTTTTACCAAGTTTCACTTCAGATCAGTAGAAAAATAGTTATCAGCCAGATAAGAGAGAAACTGTTACCGATGCAACATGAAGTTGCAAACCTTAGCGCCATCAATTGTCCATTGCGTGTTTTCCAGGATTTAAAATACAAATTACAAAAATTCTTTTCGAAATAAAAAGATGTTCAGAAACTTAAAAAATTGCACCTTACTGATATTAGCCAAATTTCCAAAATTTACTTTTCTTTGTTTTCCTTACGTACTTCGTAGTGTGAAATTCTTATTCCTATCAATTTGGCGAACGATAAATTCATAATGTATAATGAATTATAAAAGTCAAAGTATTGTGAAATGTTAATCATATATGGCCAATGCGGGCGGAATGCACGTCGAACCTGTGAGGAATATGCGAAACAATTTCCGAATGGGACACACCCTAACCCTCAGCAAGTTTGGAGTTTAGTTAACAGAGCTTGGATAGTGCTCTTGCTGAACCAAGTATCGGGATTCAAGGGCTTGCTGCAATACATAATAGAAGCTACACAACAGTGCAGCAGGTATTAAAAAGAAATTATCTTCATGCGTATCATTTCTTAAAAGTCCAAGGATTGCAACCAGAGGACTATCCAAGACGTCTTGCATTCTCCCACTGGTTGCTGGGACAAAATACCAACGATCCGGAATTTGTGGATAGAATTCTGTACACAGATGAATGCATATTCACCAGAAATGGCATTTTCAATTCAAAGAATTGGCATCAGTATGCATATGAAAATCCGCATGCAATACTTCCAACCAGGAATATCCAAAATCGTTTCAGCGTCAACGTATGGTGCGGCGTGGTAGGCGATTATGTGGTAAGCTTTAATTTCATAACTGTTGAAGAAATTAAAGTCTGGTTAATGGAGTATCTCTTTAAACTGTGTTTTTTAAAAACGCTGATTCAATCAAAATAAAATAAACTCTTCAAAGATACCTCCTTCTACTTTAAAATTTTGAGCCGCGAGTTGGTTTTAGTAATTCTCTTTCATACAGATTGGTCCGTTTGAGATTGAGGGACACCTAAACGGAGAAGCTTATGCTGCCTTCTTACAAAACGAACTGCCCCAACTTCTTGAGAATCTTCCTCTTCGTCTTAGACAAACGATAATTTTTCAGCAAGACGGTGCTCCCGCACATAATTCGCGAGTTGCAAGAGGCGTCCTAGATCTCCAGATCTAACAATCTTGGACTTTTTCCTGTGGGGTTTCATTAAAGAAAAGGTGTACAAAACTCCACTATATACTAGACAAGAACTTCAGAACCGTTTAAGAGAAGCTTTTGTGCAAATTACTCTGGAAATGCTTCAAAAATTGAAATCAAATGTTGTTCGCCGTGCTGAACTTTGCGTAGAGCACTAGGGACAACATTTTGAGCAATACCTCAAATAAATCTACAAACAAAAAATTTAACAAAGATATTCCGTTAATGCGACTAGAAAATAGTACCCTGTTTCGTTACAATTGTTCGTGTTTTGAAAAATTCATTAAATTCATGTCTTTTTGAACATAGTTTTAACTTTAATAGTAAAACGTGAGATCATTACTGGTTTACGGTGAAATGTCACTGATTGCACGTGAAATTTTCACTAATGTTCATCTATTTCTATCAGTGAAATCTCACTGGTTTAAATTTAGAGAGTATAACAATGTATCACAACACGTAACATCATAGTAAACTAATTTTTAATTGTAAGTACCATTAATTAAATCTCAAAAGGCGTCACTTTTGTTCCTATGTATGAAAAATTCAAACTCATGGAAAATTCAGTTCTCTTAATTTTAACTTTTCCTTTTTATTTGTTGTCAAGAACACACTGAATTGTGATAATTTAAACAAAATCTTCATTTTTTCAATTTTTCGACCCACCTTCTGGAGGATTCAGCTGAAAGTAATATCATAATGCAACCGGAATTCGCGCTTCATTTTCTCGGGTGATCAGAATTTCCCCAAGTTCTAAATACTTTAGAATTGTTTAAGGCAGATGACTGCTTGTTGTCAAGACGCGACCATAACAGTCTGATGCCATGGTTAAAAAACTGTCTAAAAATCTTTTGAACAACCTTTTGGCAAAATTCTACCGGAAGTTGTGCTTAATTTTCTCGGGTGATCAGAACTTTCCCAGATTTAAACACTTTAAAATTGTTAAGGGCAGATGACTGCTGTCGTCAAGACAGAACCATGATAGTATCAAGCCTTAGTAAAAAACTATCAAAAAGTCTTTTGAACCTGCTTTTATCAAAATGTAACCGGAAGTTGCGCTTCATTTCCTCGACTGATGAGAATTTTCCCAAGTTTCAAAAGCTTTAGAATTGTTCAAGGCAGACGACTACTTGTCGTCAAGACGCGACCATATCGGTCTGATGCCATGGTTAAAAAACTGTCCAAAAATCTTTAGAACCTGTTTTTATCATAATGCAACAGGAAGTTGCGCTTCATTTCCTCGACTGATGAGAAGTTTCTGAATATCTTTTCATTTAGAAAAGAATTTTTGTAATTTGTATTTTAAATCGTGGGAAACACGCAATGGACAATTAATGGCGCTATGGTTTGCAACTTCATGTTGCATCGGTAACAGTTTCTCTCCTGTCTCGCTGATAACTATTTTTCTACTTATCTGAAGTGAACCTTGGTAACAAAAATTCGCGCAGGAAGCTTATGGGCGCGCGGAAATATTGAGTTTCTATTGGCCAATTACAATGCTTAATAGTTTGAAAACTATTGTTCGCGCTACATTTTGTCAATATGATTTGTGGTTTGCTTTTTAACAATGAATTTGACATTCAAAGCTTTATGACTATTGGCGGATCACCCTGTATATACGAACTACTAACAAAGGCTAACAAATTATTGACTCGAATTCTTGCGTGCGAATCGTATTAACTGCTAATATCTTCATAATTATGAATTACCTATTTCATTGATTATAATCCTGAGGCTACAAGGGCTCTCCATAAATCTCAAAAGCGTCACAAGATTTTTTTTTCTCAATATTTTCTGGCCGCAGCCCGGTGACCATCGGAAATGAGTTTGTGCAGCGCCTCCAAACTATTCTGTACCATGGTCTGCTTACCGAACTCAGCCAATGTTACTTGCGGATTTCTTCGCAAGAAAACACAGACGAAATTTTTATTTTGTAACAAGAAGCGTGCTCCACCACTTTACCCAGACAAAAGATACGCAAACTGAGTTGCGTATATTCTTCCCTTGTATTTCGTGACGCAAAGTACTTCCTATATATTTTCCCATTGCATTTGGTCAATTTGCCCCTTATTCGAAATGTCAAACGTTCATTTTTTATTATAAATAATTCAAAATTATAACTTATACCATGATAGTCAGACGCAGCTTACTGTCACAATTGCACAACAACAAAGGCTAAAAGGTATTTTTTCCTCTACGGTCTACCCTTTGGTGAACGAGTTATTTTTTTGCGTAACAGTATTATGTTTGGATACAATTATCTCGTATTTGCTGTCAAGCTAAAATAATAATGACATGTCACAATGCAATGTTAAAATTGTTAAGAAACTAAAATATATGCATTGAAATAAGGGCAATTGGTCAGCGTTTTGGATATAATTTATTCATATGTAATCCTTTTTTATTAATAAAGTCAAGAATATTGTTTAATGTTGTGCCCTACTTTGTACTGCAATATTTGCTCTGGATGATCTCTCTTAGTTATTTTTGGCCACAACAAACTCAAGCTTAGGCCCGACGTATTGATGAAATCGAGCAAAAAGAAAAAGCGTTTCTACAAGGCTTCTGTTGATGTAATTTTAAATCTAAAATCATCTATCGATGTTATCCAGAGTATAATTGTTGGAGGCGAAGGTCTTGTTCTCGTTAAAAACATTTTAATGAGAATTTTGGAAACGTTTTGTTTGAGAGTTATCAAGTAGTCGCCATTTTTATTGTATGTTTATTTTTAATTCTCCGAATTATCATGTTATTTCTTAAGCAACTATAAAATGTATTGCGCGTTAATTGATGATAAAAGTACTATACAGTACTTCACTTTGCAACAAATACTAAATAACTTTACAATACAAAAATATTTTATTTTTTGTAGGATTTATTCATGAAGATCCAAGTTGTATGGGAGAGTGGTCCTAAGTCGACACTGTGTGGGTTAAGCGGAATTAAGCTCGACCAGTCTGTCGTATGACAGGTTGGTAGTCATGAACATAATTTACGCTGACAATTGTCACTTCAGTTGTGGCTTGACAACGTGACCAGGGTATACATTTTTTCGTGCCAACGGAATTCCATTTTCTTCCATTCTTGTGAAGTAGCTACAGGTGTGCAAAATTTTGAAAATTTCAGTGGATTAAGTGCGTTGGTTTCTCTGTTCTGTAAGCTTTCACCTGATAAATTCGAGTTTTCAAGTGGTCCTGAGTCGGCACCTTTTTTGTTGCTTTTATTTTTATTTGTGTATTATTTTATTTTGATGTGTTTCAATTGCACTTCACTCGTCTCTTTTTGGTTTCTTTCAGTTTGGTTGTGTTGTGACTGTATGTTTGCAGATTATTTTAATGGAGAAATGTTTCCATCCTATGTATAAAGTTTGGCAATATTCTACATGTTCTTTGGTTGTAAATGCGTTAAGGTTGTCTATTTCCTCTTAAAACTTACCTAACCTGCGCATGTTATTGCATTTGAAGGAAAAAAATTATGTGCCGACTCAGATCCAGGGATTGCCGGCTTAGGATCACCATTTTGAAAAATAGCAAGAATCTATTTCTTCACTTTGCGCTGCATTGCGACTGCAAATGTCACTTTACACTGCTCCGAATGACATAACATTGTAGACAAAGGTTCGTGGTACATGAATATAATATTTCCAAAAAATATTCTTTTTTTTTTAATTCGAAAAATACACCAGATTAATGTAATTTGGTCAATGGAATTATCTATCCATGTTATTCAAAACATAATTATTGAATGTCAAGGTTATGTGGAAGAAATATCACTTTTTGAGTAGAAATTTCTTTATTTCAGGACGTTCTTTCCCTCTAACAATAATTAAATTTGGGGCTTACCCAAAAATTTTTTTACAAACTGCTGCCGAATTAATATTTGAAATATCACATTAGCAAACTTATAAGCAATATCTTTTTGAACTCGTCACCTGAAGTTTATTCTTCAATTTGGTCCAATGCTGTACTCGTAACCTGGGCGACCTATACCGCTAAAAATAATAAAATCTGTTTTTTAAATTCATGAATAGAAATACATTGTGACGTTAAATAATAAAATTTCAAATGTTTTGATATCAGAAATTCATGTGACAGCCTGAGGATACCTACACTGAGAAAATCTGCATACAAATAAGTTGAACAACATCTTTTACAATTCTTGTTTTTTCGACTTTGTCCCCTCGGCAGACTTTTATGACCAAAGCTAACGTTTGATTTGTAAGGTCGTCATCTGGATGACACATCTCGACCACGGTTTGATCTGTGGGTATTTTATGAGATTTAAGTTGCTTTTTCAAGTCTTTAATCTTATCACTATAAGTTTTAATAATTGCATCTCTCTCATTATCGCCGTTTTCTCCATGTTTGTAGCAAACTGTGCCGTGCTGACCCTTAAGTATAAAATTAGTAGGTTCCGGTAGTGTTACTGCTTCACTCCCTAAAACGTTTCAAGAAAAACCTGTTGATTATACATATAAGGCAGTAATAAAAGAGGGACATGAACTGCTAAAGTGATTACAGCTATTTACGAAGTGTACTCATAATATGAATATTAAAGTGTGTGATTCAGCTAACGCGGTACCTTCCAAATTTTTGATCAATCAATTCGAGTTCATTCGAATATAGAAAATCTTTCCTTATCGTGAGTCACAGGCAAAGAGGCAAAAATTGAACTTTTCAACAATAATTTATGGGGTTATATTTTTTTTATTCATCAAATTTTGTCAATTTTTCTGTAAAATTGTCTAATTGTTCTTCACGACGAATTCATCACTATTTTTTTGCTTCCGTAATCATCGTTTCCATACGGAGACGATGAAAGGGGACAGCACAATCATAAAAGTGGGTTTTCGGAAAGGAGAGATATTACAAATCAGTAATGCACAAATTTCGCAGAAAGAGTATAATCCATTTTCTCTTTAGAATATTTACTACAGAAGGTGAGATTTTTTTTCTTGGGACATAATAAACGCTTAGGGTAAATATGAAAAAATAATATTCAGTTTTACTTGAATTCAACAAATCATTTAGATGGATATAATTTGAAAGACAATAATCATTTTAATTAATGTTATCTAGCAATATTTCACACACGCTGAAGCATGTGGAAAACATTACATTGACAATTAATAATAAACGAATACAAGGCAAGATTACTGTGATACCAATTTATGTCGATTTAGTGACTTCAAAAAATCGTAATTCGCGTGGTATGGTTCAATTCTAAGGTGACTTTTATATACATATTTCACATATTTATGTAAAAAGCGTGGTGGAGAAAAAGATATCTTCCTAAAAACTATTGCGTTTCATATGATTTTTCATTCTTATGAATTGCTTGGAATGCTTTCAAACTCGTTTGAATCCTATTTAATTTTTTTTATCTTCGTTGAAATCTTCTTAATTTATTAAAATTCATAATGCTCAGAACTCCATGCATTTGAAGGACTTCAAGATAAGGAAGTGAATTGAAAGGAATTTGGAAGAATGGAAGGAATTCAGGAAATTCTATAAATTCAGGGCATTCAAAGAATCCGAAGGATTTGTATGAATTCAGGGTAAATATTCAGGGAATTCAAAGAATATTCAAGGAATTTAGAGAATTCCGAATATTCAAGATACTCCGAATATTTTTGTTATTCAGGATATTCAAGCAATACAGGAAATTCAGAATATTCAAGGAATTTGTGGAACTAGGAGCATTTTAGGGATTTTAGAGCATTTAGTGAATTGGATTATTGCGAGAATTCACAAAATTCCTAGAAATCGAAGATTTCAGAGAACTTAAGAAATTCAGATATCCTCAGTAGTTGAAAAAATTCAAGGATATTATGAAACTGGGAGAATTTAAGAGATTTCAGAGCTCTTAGGCTATCCAAGGAGTTTGAGGAATTCCTAATATTTCAGTAATTCAGAGAATTCAGAATCTTCAAGGGTTTCGGCGATTTTAGAAAAACCAGGATTTTTAAGGGGATTCAAAAAATTCAAAGATTTTAGGAAATTTCGGAAATCTGCCAACATTGCCATTGCTCTCAGTATCAAACTCTTAATTTAGGAAAATGAAATTACAATTTTGCACTTTATTAATAAAGGCTGCAAGTTGAAAATGTCTTAATTTTTAAAGCCTCGAAGTCTTTCATAATGTACCATCTTAAATATTTAAATTTACGTATCACGTATTAAGTATTATTACATATTACGTATTATATTTACAGTCTGTTTTATATCGAATACTTTGAATTGGGATTCATTCAATTATTTAAAATTTCCCGTTCGAAATAATGTCACTTCAAACATCTATTCAATCAATTGTGGACATTTCGGATTAAAATGAATTATTGAACTAATCATAGCTTCCAAATGTTTTTAAACTGCATAAAATGTAAAGTGAAACCTACATTTGGTGATCCTCGATTTAGTGCTTCCGAGTTGAGTTTACCCTTGTCACTGTATTAGAAAAAAAAATTTTTAATTATTTTTTACCATGCAGTAAGATCACCAGAAACGGTTCAGATGCCCCTGACTGTTCACGTTTCGAAGACTCTGGATTTATCCTCTTCGGCACTAAATCCAGGTTACAGTGTATTTATTTGCGAACGATAAAATTGTTAAAGATTTCGAAATTATACTAGTTTCAATGTTTCATTATATGCTTTCGATTTGTGGTTGTTAAATATTAAATGATAAAGCTTAAAAATAATTTATTGCCGGAAGATTCAAGCCAAAAGCTGATTAACGCGATATACAATTTTTTAATTTGCAGTTCTGAAAGATTTGAAAAGAGGAGAGTCATACAATTTTTATAATATTTGAAATCATTTTGACATTTTAATATTGAAAACTAAGAAGCTCTAGAAGACTCCACTCATTCTTGAAATTAAAAAATTGCTATGGCAATAGATTTTAGAATTCTAATTATTTTCACTGAAACTAATATCACAAAAACACACAGGTTGAAGAATTTTCCTTTATTCCAAGTATTTTACTTGAAGAACAAATAAAAAACGTATTAACTTTAAAAAAAATTAAATAAATATGGTAACTAACATGCACGTTAAATAAATTTATTAGAAAAATATATTGATTGATTGAAATATATTGATATATTGATTTGAATATATTGATTTATTATTCCTCTCAGTTTCTTATACAATTTCCAAAATTTGAAATGGATCTCAAAGAACTTCATATATGATTAATCAAACACGCGTGCGACTTAATTGATATGAATGAATAAATTTGCAACTATCAGGATTCAAACTCTGGAAGACTGCCGACTCACCAGCTTATAAAGTTAAAACAAGAGTAAGTAAACACTAGCATCCGTCGTGGACAAAGAAAATAGGTTTAATAAAACTGTTAGTCACTCATCAGAACTAGGTCGGAACCTAGTTCTTAGATTGCTGGGGCCAGCTTGAGAGTTTTTTGTGCATTTTTTTCCAATCATTCATAATATTTTTGTAATGATTGACAAAAAGAAAAGTAATAGATTTATTACTTTCATGATAATTCATTATAATAAATTTAAATTTAAAATTTAAATTCATTAAAAATAAAAGTGATGAACCTTTTTTGAATTTTCACCTCGAGTTCTTCAATTATTTCTCACAGATCGCAGATTATTTATTAAACCTTTTTTTACGAACAAATTCTTCCGTTCAATCCGTGAATAAAGTTGTAGACCAAAAATGTGCACAGTAGCGTCGGAAATTTTGCGTTGAAAGACGCTGCTTGAGGACATGTGACGACCTCCCACATGGCCACTCACATGTTTCATATTCAACGGCTTCATTATTTAAAAAATGTATCTATTGTCTTGACATTTTTGAAAATATTCCGATATATCTAAGGGCGCGTCTGTTTTGCCCATTTCAGTTTTTATTTCGTTTAAACAGTATAGTTTCCATATTTTCAGTTTTAAGGTGTAACTGATAACAGGGCTTAAGAGGCTTTTCTGAAGTAAAATTATTAAACTGGCATTATTTATACAAAATGAAAATTGTAATGGACCAGGCAGACTTGGCCATTTTTGTATTAAATAACTATTGATTCCAAAATGCTTGTCCCCCTCCAATAATTTTCTTATAGTTCTTCATAACCCTTTTTGATTTGAATTCCATCACCATGGTTTTCAAAGAAGAATCATAAAAGTGGTTTATCAAAAAGAAGATAAATTTGGAATTATTAATCTAAAGATTTCAAAGAATAGCTGTTGTGCACTACATTTTTAGAATGAAGTCTATAGAATTTTTCAATTTTATTTATATGGGATTAAGTATAATTATTTTATCGAAAGTAATTTTAATTTCACATATTTTATACTCACATATAATAAATAATGACAACAGGAGAATTGAGTCGTTCATTTCTTATTGTTGCTTTTGACGTGAAATTGAAAATGACTTCTTAGGTAGAGCGTTAATGATTTCATTCTAGGAACTGACTTTCTATTTTTTAGTACTGATTGTTAGCATAACCTGTTACGATAGACTGCACAAGGAAAAAAATCTAAAAATAGAAGACCATGAAAAACGGTTTTTGCTTGTTTTCCACGTTCACAGAGTCTAGACCAGATAAGATACACTATGAAAAAATTTCCATAAAAATAACATGTAGTATGATTTCAATTCTTTGCTAGAAACGGATCTTAGTGTTATGAAAACTAAAAATTTTGATAGATGTCACTAATCAGAAAGGTTCAAAGTAGTTTAAAACTTTTCTGCATTACTTAAATTTTGCGGTTCAGTTCTGAAGTTTAAACTCTTAACACAGGTATATTGAAATAATATGCAAACATAAAGGTAGGTCGAACATTTTTGTTTCATTTTTCGCAGAAACGAACAGAATATTCGTCGTGGAGTTCAAGACGGGACACCGAAGCGAGCAGACGTGTTTATTTACGTGCTCTATCGGCAGTTTACTCGTGTTGTGATTGTGCTTATTCTTCCAACTCTATGTGATTTGTGCCGCGTATTTTGTGAAATTTTACTGCAGTGGAGTAACTTTTCATTGCACAGCCTACCGTGGCTTGCACTCTCAAGCTGCGGTTGCAGTATGAAATGCAGACCCCATTCTCCTGCAATGGCGTTGGATAACCGCGTCAGACCTGCAGTTTTTCCCAATGCTTCTTCCTCCTCACAGCAAACTAACAATTATGCAAATACCATAGATCAACCTTCTCTCCCGAAAAAGGATAACGCCATCGTCACCGACTCTATTGAAGGTGCTACAATTGGCGACTACATTGACGGCCTTGAAATTCTTACCGAACCCAACAACATCAAGTTTATATCCAAGATATCTGGCAACAGAGTATGTGTGTTTCTAAATCACGCTAGCTTAGTGGAAAATTTATCGGACAAAATAATTACTGTCAACAACACAAAACTCAAAATCAGACCCCTCATCGGAAAAAACAAAGGAATCGTAATCTCCAATTTAAGCCCTGTCATTCCGCATGACTTCCTAATCCAAACCCTCAAAAACAGATGAATCAACCCAGTTTCGAGCATTAGCTATATAAGAGCAGGACTAAACAAACCCGGAAGATCCCACATATTGTCTTTCAGGAGACAAGTCTATATTAAAGAAGAAGATGAAAAACTACTGCCAGATTCCATACAAATAATATACGAGAATACCACTTACTGGATATACTTGAGCACTGACTCGATGAGCTGCTTTGTATGTAAACAAAGCGGCCACACTGCCAAACAATGCCCGAGCCTGCCTTCTCTCCCGTCACAGCCAACTACTCTAGCCGGACCGCCGGCTGCCATCACTCCAAATTCTCAAACTTTAAATGTCTCTCCGTTCACTCCACCGTCTACGGCTTAGAAAAGACCTTCTCCTTCTTCTACGACATCTTCGATTGACACCTCCTCGGAACAAATCATCACCACGTCACAAGATCCTTTGAACACTGAAGTTGCCACCGCAGATGATGCTAATCTCGAGAATGTACTCAGACGCCCTCCTGAAAAAAAACTCAAGCCCGGACCTCCTAAAAGTTCTTCCAAAACTCTCAGCGTCAATGATCACCTTGCTCCGGTTCTCGAAGCTATCAAAAACAATGAAATTACAACCTCACTTGATTTAGAAACATTTGGTAAAATCGTAGAAGAAACTTATGGGAGAAGCGACATTCTTACTACAGTCCTCTCATTCACAAAGAACGTCGACGATGTCTTCACTACCATTGACGAATTCTACAGTCACATCACGAGCAAAACTTTCAAAGGGCGCCTAACTCGTTTGAAAAAGAAACTTTGAAAAATGAACGTCAGCAGTTCTGAGTCTGAATTTGAAACAGGAAGCGACTCGGCCCAACTCGAATCTACTCTCTCTAAAAATGTCGAACACGACTAGTAATAGCAACTCTTCTCCGAGTATGTCTCAAAGTTCCTCCGCTATAAGAGCTCTCAGAATTCTATTTTTGAACCCGAGAAGCATCGTAAACAAACAGGAAGACCTCATTAAAGCTCTCCCGGATCTTGACATTTTCGCCTGTGTTGAGTCGTGGCTCTCCGACGACACAAAAAACTGTCATTTCTCTGGATTCAAGACTTTTCGCAAAGATCGTTCACACCCCGCGGGTGGCGGTATTCTCATCTTACTGCGCAACAACATAGCCTACACGGAAATCTCCGACCTCAAAAGCCCGGACCCGTCGGGCGAGATTGCTGGTGTACGTATCACGAATGTTTCTCCTGTTCTCAATCTAATTATTTGTTACCGAGCCCCAGGTAGCACTCTTTTAGAAGCTCAATGGGACGATATCTTCAGTAAATCTGACAGAAATGGTTCGACTATTTTTTTGGGCGACTTTAACTCTCATTACCATGGATGGAATTGCCTAAAAAATGACGTTAATGGTGAAAGATTACTTGAAAGTCCAAATAAAACAAATCTTATTATACACAACACTAATACCACCACTCGAGTCCAAGGCTCTTCCTCGTCAAACCTAGATCTTCTATTTTCAAGTACCGATATAGCTCACAAAATAGACTTTATACTTGCTAAAGACACCTGGGGCTCGCATCATTTTCCTATTTTCATTAACACGCTTATTACTAAACGTATCTATCGTAAAAAATCCTTTAATGTAAAATCTGTTAGAACAAACTGGGCCAAAGTCTGCACAAGTCTCGAAAATAATTTCGGTAAGCTTCTCACTACTGAATATGATATATCTCCAGCCAACGTAAAATATAATAGCTTCATCGAAATTATAACCGAGGCTATTGTAAACAACTCGCCCAAGAAAAAAATCGTAAGTAATAAAATTCATCGCAACCCGGCTAAGTGGTGGGACGCGGAATGCGAGAAGTTTAAAGGAATTAGAACAGACGCTTTCAAACGATGGCGCTTTACCAAGACACTCGATGATTTTATTTTTTATAAAAAAACTTGCGCTCCAGCAACTAGATTATTTAAAAGAAAAATAAGAGCCAATTACAGATCTTTCGCCAGCAACATTAATTTCAAAACTAATAACAGTTACGTATGCAATTTTTGCAAAATTCTAAAAAATAAATGGGCCAAAGTAAAACCCGACCACTTAGCTGAAAACCTTCAAACCAAGACCAAAATTGATATTGCTCTCGAAAAAAATCTGCCTCTCTTGGTGCGCTGCTGACCCCAACCAACTGCCCGCTTGCGATGAAAACGATTTTCTCAGCTCTTCTTTTAATTTCACAGAGTTTAATGTAGCCCTCGAAAGCAAAAATGGCAAATCTTCTTCCGGAATGGACGGTATCGACTTCGATACCATCCAAAGATTGCCCCTTAAATACAAACTTGTACTTCTCGACATATTTAATGAAATGTACTCGACCGACTGTTATCCGGCCACCTGGAAGGACACGTTTGTCCATTTTATACATAAATCTGACGGGAAAAATGTCCGCCCCACAGCTCTTACATCGTGCATGTGCAAGCTCTTTGAAGCTATGCTAAAAAACAGAATGCAGTGGTGGATCTAATATTTCAACCTACTTCCTTGTAATCAATCAGGCTTTCGTAAAGGGCAATCGACCACGGACAACTTTACAAACTTTCTTCTATTTGCCGAAGAGGCTTTCGCAAATAAAAATAATGTCGTGGCTGCGTTCCGAGACGTAAGTGGTGCCTTTGATAAAGTGATTGTAGATATACTTATTACAAAATTGGCAAATTTCGGCTGTCCCTCCAACCTCACCAAATTTATTCAATTCCTGTTGACTGAAAGAGTCGTTCACACTGACAGTCTAGGTTCTGCATCCAGGACTGTCAATGGAGGAGTTCCACAGGGCGGCGTCTGAAGTCCTCTCCTCTACTGCATCTACGTAGCCGGCATTGTCGACGGTCTACCCAAAAGCGTTAATATCTCTTAGTTTGCCGATGATATCGCCATTTACTGCAGCCAAAATACCAAACCGCGAAACAAACTTCTGGAAAAAGCTATAAATAAAGTTCAGCAAAGTCTCTCGGATTTTGGTCTTGAATTTTGCGCAAGCAAAACCATTCACATGGAATTTAATCACTAGAATATATCTCCAGGCTACTCTGAAATTACCGTCGACAATGTCACCTTGTCTTCCAGCGAATCTGTAAGATTTTTAGGTCTGATTCTTGATGACAAACTAAATTTTAAAGACCACATCGACTCTGTGATAGCTAAAACCTTACGTTCTCTAAATATTGTTAAATTTGTAAGAGATACATGGTGAGGCGCCGACACTGAAACTCTCCTAATCCTATACAAAAGCTATGTCCGTTCTCATCTTGATTATGGCTGCTTCATTTACTTTCCCACACAGATTAAATTAATCGAGAAACTCGAAAGAATCCAATTCTTTGCAATCAGACTAGCCCTTGGCTTCCGGAAAAGTATGGCTACTAACGTCCTCCTCGCCGAATCTAAACTCTTAACAATACAAGAACGAGCAAAGTTTTTATGCTACTGCTACCTATACAAAGTAACTTCAAACACTAAGCTTCCGACTTGCCATAAAATTAATCGCTTCAGAAAGAAGCTGCTCAACCAGAATCACCGTCTCTCACTCAATCAGCGTATTATTTCCTCCTGCACCAGAGATCTTCGCGATTCGGAAAACTTACTGTTTACCAGCGCCGGGTACGGTAGCAAATCTCCTGACTCTACCTCAGTAGGAAGTGCTTGCATTTGCCCTGCCCTCAACAAAAGTGCCAGCACGAGCCTGCATAAAAATGACTCCATCTACACAGCTGAGTGCTTCGCCACTCTTCTGGCTCTCGATATAGCATCAAGTAACCTTTCGCATAACTTCTCAATTTTTTCAGACTCTCTTAGTGCCCTTCTTGCCCTCAAAAACTCCAACATGCCTGCTCATATCAATCCTTGTATGTACGAAATCAAAAGAAAGTACTTCGATTTCACTACACAGAACTCAAATAGTATCAATTTCTTTTGGATCCCTTCCCACCTAGGAATTGAAGGCAACGAAAAGGTTGATGCGCTGGCTAAAGAAGCCTTTCTTCTAGCTCCAGATCCCTCTGTAAAAATCCCGTACACTGATTTCCGAGAGGAACATAAGAAACTTTCCTGCTCTAATACCAATGCCATTCTATTGTCGCAAGCTCTCCTCAAAGGCAGAGAATATTTCACGCATTACAGTCTGAACGCTTATCTCAATAAATTAAATCTAACAACTCCGAACTGTTAGTGTGGCTATAACATACAAGATCTGGACCACATCCTTTGGCATTACCCTTTACATAACGACTCACGCGTTAAGCTACTCAGCAACCTGCGCCTACTCAAATCTCGCCCACCATTTACCTCCTCTACCTTTCTTTCAAATCCTAGCATCAAAACTAGCAAAATACTGTACTGTTTCTTGAAAGCTTGCAATCTCTCAGTGTAAACAAACCCAAACTTACCGATAATTTATGTGTTTCTCGCTAATGTAAACAATAAACATGTATATTCAAGTGCAACAAACTTCTCTATCATTATACATATATTGCCTATGTATTCAGCATAATAATCTTGTATGGATTAAAATTGCTTAAGGTAAATGCACCTCTTTGCGTCCGTGCTCCTATTTGCGTCCTAACCTGATTAAAAAATAGTAAAATTAATTTATTTTTATACTGATTGATTCATGGAGAGTATTTATTCTATTCTATAAACAATACTCTACCTGCGTGTTCATTCAGATATGTGTTTTATCGAAATTTAGAAATATAACACGAGATTCATCTTTCATGTTGCGCGCCGTGAGTTGCCATTTGTGTTTCCTAGTGCGCAGAGAGCAAATTCTTAGTAGAACGGACTGTCAAATGGACTGTCCATTTATTCGTTATTGCGGATCTGGAGAAACAATTACCAGGTAAGTCAAGTGTCATGTTCAATCCAGCTCAACAAGCTATTCAAAAAACTGTTTTTATCACACGAATGGTCAGTGAATGATTTATTTCTCACAATAGTCGCTAAGTAGTACAAGAAAATTTCGTTGTACATGCGTGCGACCGTATGTTCAAAATATTCGAAATAATTGAATTGTGAGTGAATTTGTGCTGAAAATTGTCGTAAGTGATGTGAAAAATATTAATTTTTCCATATGCACTGTTCTTTTTCCGCGGTACAACCTATAAAGTGACATAAGCTTCATCGGAGTATTTCAAGTCTATCATAACCTTCAAAGAGAGGACGCAAATGGGTTCCTACAAATTCTGTCCCTATTAGCGACCGGACAATTTATTATTCCGTGTAAATTTTTATACTTTGTATGAACACGATATTCAAATTTTCGCAAATTATTACAAATTTTTTCGTGGAATTGAAAGCTGTCATTATTTGAGTATGATTGTGCACGCAATTGAATCTTTTAATCATTTATAGTGTTGAATTATCTACATATATTTATTTTCACGAACAATATATTTTTCTAACAACGATTATCAGTTTATAATTATGAGAATCAGGGTGGCTAAAAAAAATTTCAGTTCCTTTGATTTATGGGTTCACCTCACAAAAGCTTCCATTTGGTGAAAAAACAACTGTGCATTTTTTTCAAATTTTTTTAACAGGGGGATCTTGAATCTCACGGGGGTTACACCACCCCTAACCGTAAAAATTTGCATTTTTTCACAGGTTTGATAAAAAAATTTATTTTTGCGAAAGCTTCAAGAAGCAGCTGCTGAAAAGAAAAAGGTAGCTGAAGAAACGAAGAAACGCAAAGGAATCGAAAGAGCTAAAAAGATGGTTCAGAAAGAGCTTGAAAAAGCTAAAAATAAAAAGTCTAAAACTAACTATGTAAAATAAGGAAAGCGTTGATGTTAGTGAACTATTCATAAGTGATTATATTTCCAATTTTCTACGATTTTTCTACCAGGTATCAAAGAACTGATTAATATAAGTAATACAAAATCATATTTATAATCATTTTTTATCAATAAAAAATGTTCAATAATCGATCAAAAGTCGCAGGGCTTATTGAATTATTATTTTTTTAGTACACAATGTTAATTTGATTACGACCAATTGAGTAGATCAAATACATATTTTGAATCAAAAGCTGCGTCTCATCATGTTTTTTGTTTTTACCAGTCTTATTTTTCTAATTTATATAGTGAAGTTTCGAACTATCAAATTTCCAAATTGCTTGAACGTGGAAAATCACTTTTACATTCGAAGAATGCAATTCCGACTCTTATGTTTGTTAAATATAAGAAAACATTTAATTTGGGGTGTAGATAGAAAAACATAAAATAAATGTTTGTTTCATCCATAACGGTCGCAAAATGGTGCTGTCCCATCAAGTAACAGTTTGCGTCCGGTCGCAATTAGGGGCACCCCGCGGACGCAAATACATCCAAAAACAAATCAGGCGTACGCAGCGACGTACCATGACAGCTTTGCGTGATTAGGTAATAGGTTTTTAGTGAATCGGAATATATTGCACTTGTTTATTGGTCTTAGATTCTGCCGTAACCCTTACACGGACGCAAAGAGGTGCATTTACCTTAAATAAAAAAAATATATATTCGTCGTGGAGAAGGTGTCTCTGCAAAAGCATTGGTTATATCCCTCTTCCTGTGTCAGCAATATTTCTGTAAATTTGTATTGAAAATCAACTTTACGCTCAGTCAACCTAATATATAATGGTCAATTTGCCTGATTTAAAAATACCGACATAATTATTAATTTATATCTATGGCAGTTTCCTACTGCTATATGAGAAATATTTTAAAAATGTTCACTCTTGCCATAGAGAATTACCACACCAACACTACTAACTTAAACTTTTTCAAAATTGTAACTGCTATTTTAGTTTTAATTTCTCTAACCTAAAATTTTATATGCTTATATTTCTCAAGTATGTAATTTGACATTCTCATAATTATCTATAATCTATTATTAACACAAAAATGTTGTACGTTTGAGTAAACACATATCATCCATTAATTCACATTTAAAATTAAATTGTTTATAATAGGAAAACTTCTTTAACATTGCGAATACATCAGTATCTTATATATTTTGAAGCGAAAACTTTTGCAGATTGTTTTAGATCAAAAACTGCAAAAATCGTTTCACAATAATTGAGAATAAGAACTAGGCAGATAAAACGAATTTTGATTTTCCTCCTTCTTATTTAGAAGTATTTTTCCTGGGAATCACGTCACCCAGCAGCTGGTGGAAAGACTTAAGTGTCTAATTGGAATAAAGATCTAGAGAAATTGATCTGGATAAATTGAACTAGATGGACTGTATCGCGAGGTGTGGCTGCTCTGAGAAACTAACGGACTCTAATCGGCGGCATCAGGTTCATCAAGTCTTGAATACATCCGCGTGACCCCTGATTTGAGGCGGACACGGCGGTGACACAGCGTTGTTCTTCACTTTCCAAGATAATCGTGAGACCATTATGGCCGACAAAATTATAACAACCAAAAATAACATGGGTCCACCCTCTGAAAGCTTATTATAACCTAACATCGGAGCAAAAAACCCGTAAGGGTGCCCAAAAAAAGCCATAGAAGTCTTCATAGTGTTATGTTAACCCACCTTCTACCCACAGGTATTTGTGACGTGGTATTTCGCTACTAAACACGGTCGCGAAACGCAACAAGTGATTAGTAGATTCATTGTTGTTAGTCGTTGTTTTGAAGCTCTATATTCTACTTGCACATTCGTCATAAGTCGCTAGTATAGACGCTGGAGTGCCTGTCTATATGGTTCTGACAATTCTTCATCAGCAAGATGTTAAGCAGGCTGTTCGGTTTCGAATCTGAAATTGCATAAACCTTTATGTCGTCCATGTACAGGAGGTGAGTGACTTAAATCTCATCCAATCCCACTTCAAATTTTAAATCCACAGGACGTGTTGCTGAATATGCAACATAGTGGGTTCAATGCCTAACGAAACCATAGTGTGCTGAATGAATCACCTTGGAAGATTCCTCGTTTTATGGGGTAGGACAGAGTATCACTCAGCACCCCACGACTAAAACATTTGATTCTTGCGCTCTACGCTAACAGGGCCATGAGCCTCTGTTTAAGATAGTCAATCACTCTGTCCAGGTTCGTAGATGTTCTTGAACTGATGTTATGTGGGCGAAGGATATCCTCCACATGACGAATCGGCCTCTAAGACCGATTGCACTTCCGAAATTGGCACAACTGGCCCATTCTCACTCTTATTTTACTATTCTAGCCTTGAAGTCAAAAATTCTATGGACGGTCTAACATCTTTCTTGGGGCACGGTTGTTACAAGCCTGTACTCTGAGTTTTAAGCTCATAATCCTGGCACACGTGACCGGAGCGCAATATGCAAGAGTCTGCACCTGCAGCAAGCTCCTATCATGCTGCGAGAACGGCAGACGGTTCCTCATAGATGGTTCTTGATCTGCAAACTCTAGAGTGGCATCAGTGAAGCACATCATGAAACGCAGGCTTCCCTCATTGAGCTCTTGAATGAGTTCAGCAAGAGCAGGAGCAGGCTCCGGCGGCTGCAAGCTCAGTGACTGTCGACCATGAGATAGTCGCTCTGCCACTTTTCCCAGATCCGGCCCCACTCGTCAATAGCAACTCGTGTCACGGGCATATAAACCCCATCTTGCACCACATCTGCGGGGTGCGCTACATGGGCTGATAGTTGTTGTTACATCCGTTTTTTAATGTTGATATGAGGATTCCCCGTCTAATGGATCTTAATTGAACAGCAAGATGTTGTTCATTAACTCCATGCGCCACCTTGATATGAACACCCAAAAAGGGACGATATTGTTGGCCCCTGATGGTTCCTCTTCGTGCCGTTGGGAGCTGTGCATAAATTACGTGAGACGTTTTTCTTTTGTTTGAATAAAGAGGGGAATAAAATTGCTTTTGAAGTTGAGAAGGACACAACGATATAAACAAAAGAAAAACGTCACACGTAATTTATGGACGATCCCTTACCCGAAAATGACATCTGATCACATCTCCATTAATTTCCGACACCACCGGATCCTTTTTAGCCTATGCACCCTGGAATTGCTGGCGGAATGCTGTGTGAACATCATATCTTATTCGGTTGATGGTCCTTCTAGGGGGCAGTTTCTCATCTATAAACTGACGCCTTCGTTGTTTAAGGTTATTACCAGTTACTATCTTTAATTCCGAAGAAATTCACTACAAAAGTTTGGCTGAAATCCACCCTGTCGAGAGAAGTTGTGGTCGCTTCCATCTCATGTTCGAATTGGAAGCGTATTGAGTACTCATCATGATAAGAATTAAAGCTAAGACGCTGCCGTGGAATTCCTGCAGATATGGCCATCTGGGGGCTCTAACTATCCATAACGTAGATAACCACCACCGGCTTACATGCTGGCACTCTCAGCAGCGGCACCAGGGGTGCTCCTACGATCCTCGGGAAGCGACCACAGACGATATGTATTTAAAGACTTTTCAATGGATTTATGGGTTTTTGTCACTATCGATGCTACAGCCAATGTAGCCGACAAAGCCATGAGAGAAAAGCTCAAGCTCTACCACGACACCACCGCGATAACAATTTCGGTAAAAAATCATGTATGATAATAAGTAATAATAATAATTATTATTATTATCATATTTATACAGGAGGGAAGGGCAATAACTGCCCATAGCACTACGATAAAACCTATTTTATTATACCCTAAGATCTAACGTTCTTCCATAGGATTAGTCTTCACCTCAAAGACATGCACCGATTTGTAGGAGATGTCACTGAAGTCTCCTGGTTCAAAAAAATAATGCCATAGGTATTTTTTTCTGAGGTTTAGCAAATCATCATAAATAGAAAGTATATGATGAGCTGTCTCCTGAAGAAAATCATACTTTCGACAACAATGGGTGTCTCCAATCCTCATGTTCTTTAAGTGTTCTGAAAGTCGGCTGTGTCCAGTAAGAATCCCTACTACGATATTAATCTGCTTAATTTCCACATTCAAGAGTTCGTTAGTCCTTTTAGTACATGTACCAGATATGAAATTCTAAGATTGCACCATTTTTGTGGGTCCCTCCTAAAATCTCGCATTCTCCTTCTCTAAGACAGCCTCTCCTTATCAATCTACGGCCAAAAGGAGAAACGACTATAGAGACAGTCCCCGGGGCTAGGAATACCCAAACCGATTCCGATTCCTTCGAAGAATCGATTCTTGGCGCCCTAGAATCGATTCTTCGGAATCGAATCTTAACTTCGAAAAATCGATTCCAAGAATCGATTCGTTGCCGGAATCGACTTCGATTCTAGTGAATCGCAGAGTCTCTTGAGGGTGCAAAGCAGAAAACAAACAGCCAATTACAAAACACGTTTAAGAAGGCCGAAATCTGAAGGTGTTCTGTAATTGGTTATTCATTTTATGTTTTGCATTTTGCGCCTGAATGGGATTCCACCCTTACATTTTCGATTAGTTTGCGACGTTGCGTTTTTGTATCGTGGAAATGGTAAAAATGTGAAATGGCTCCTCCAAGTGAAGTGTGGATGTACTTCACAAAATTAGGAAATAAAAAGTGAGGTGTTCCAAGTGCCAAGTGGAGTTGAATTATCTTAATAGTACATCATCTTTACAAAAGCATCTCGAAAGAATCCACCAAATTGAAACTTCCTTGAAGAGGAAAAGAAGTTTAACTCCCAATCCTTCTAATTCAGCTCCAGGCCCTTCCAGTGCCAGTGATGAAAACAAGGAACTCGTGGAGAAGGCTATTGCTTCGACTTCTCGTAGGGTAAGTTCTTCATTCTTGATAATTTAGCACAGCAATATATATTTCATGGGAGAACATAACCTAAAAATTGAATCATTAATGTAATTTTCATAACGATAAAGAATTTTGTTTTATTATGATTATTATTTTTTTTAATTTCATCAGTTTTATAAGCATAAAACGTATACAATCACTTAATTTTAAGGTTATGTGCTATTGTGTACTTATTTTAGCTCCAAATTTCTGTTTCACTACTACGTCTTCTTTTTAATGTTTCAAAACAAAAAATGTGTTATCCAGAAATGCTTTTATCATACAGGTAAATAATTCAGAGAATGAAGAATCAAAGAAGTATAGAACTCGTGGAGCCATAGAGGATTGTATGGACAAAGTGGTTTGCTTCGCTCGTAAGTAGTTCTATAATTTTTATAACGATTCATTAAACTACTTATCAAAAGACTCATGTACTGACAGGGTGGCCGCTGCACCGGAAATCCGGGAATTTTTTGCGCCAGGGGAAAACCGGAAAATGACAGTGAATTTATATATTGACCGGGTGTTCAATAGGGTGGCCCAAAATCATACCTGTTGAAATTTTTGTTGTAATTACAGGGTATGTTAAACAAAAAATTTTGCTCTTTACAATGACAAATTACCGAAGTAATTGCAGAAAAAAAGAATTTGCAAACATTTATTTAAACAAATAAGAATTTATTAAAAAATAAGATACTATTATTTGAATGACGTGGATATTTAATAATAAGCGGCAAAGATAACTGAATTTAAAAAAAATAGATTTTTCTACCTCTCTTTGAGGAAAAGTTACAATTAAATAATAAGGAATTGTTTGAACAATTACTAAATGCTTGAAACGAAGATCATTCTTCTTAAAAATGACCTATTGTCCGAAGAAACATAAAAAATCTACTTTTCAATGAGTAAGTGCAAAAGAAATAATTATTTAAACAAAAATAAATTGGTTAAGCAATTGTTAGTTAGTTGAAAAATATTTGAAAACATTTCACTTGACAAACAAAAATAATTTATGGCAAAAAAGGGAAAAACAAAGCATTTATGTGTCAATTTTGGACAAAATTGTCAATTAACCTCACAAAATGGGGGGGGGGAGGTGGCATGCCCTCTATTCGAAATTCAGTTTTTTGAACCACCCTAGTGTTCAGTTGTTATTTATACACCAAACTTTTAAGGGAATTTCTATGTCACGCAACTGTCACCACAATGATGGAGCAAAAGTTCAGTCTTGCACGCCCAAGTGAAAACTCTGCTGTCTACTCAGAAGAACTTGTTATTAACGACAGATATCTGGACGGAATCAATGTCAACCAAAAGTTTCTTGGACTGACAGCGCACTATCTGAATGGTATGTTGATTCTATTTCTTGTTGTATATAATGTAAAGATCAATTCTCCAGGAATAGAAGTGACATTGGTGATAATTGGGGCAAAGTCGATGCCGCAAAGGAAGAACATTAAAAATTTGTCAGTAATCATTAGCGGGCTTTGCTCAGAGCCTCGAAAACGTCAGAGCTATTATTTCAGACAATGGGGCAAATGTTGTGGGCGCCTGCAAAAACGTATTTGGTAGCAGTAAGCACATTGCTTTTTTAGCCCACAACTTAAATATCGCAGTAACGAATGCCCTAGGGCTGTATAAGAATCCCAAAGACGACGATGAGTCCCAACCGTTACCCGTTGACGAATAAACTGACGATGACGAACTCCATGATGACGAGGTCGTCGAGGCTAATTTTCATATTCCCGAGCTGCTATCGTTTAAGAATACAATTAGGAAAATTAAGCGCATCGTTGGATTCTTCCGGAGGAGTAAAAGAGCTACTGAAGAACTAAAAGATTTCAAAATAAAAGAGTTGAAAAAACTGGAATCAGAGTGTTTAAAGCTAATTCAGGAAGCTAGAACAAGATGGAATTCCCTGTATGAGATGATTGACAGGTTTCTGAATTTATGCGAATTGGTTGGACGAGTTTTGGCGAAAGTTGCCCGTAAAAGGACAAGTAAAGAAAAGCAGCCGCCAATGATTACACCAGAAGAGGAGGAAATCGCGAGAGAAATCAGAGATATCTTGAAACTCTAAGCAAGATTTCTGAGGTTCTGAGGTGCCTGAAATTCCAGAACCTCACTCTATGAATAGATTCTTTTGAGAGTTTACTCCAACAGACAGGGAGCTAGATCATAGGGGGTGGGTTGGAATGTAGCTGTAGGTCCTTCTGAAACATCAATCTAGCGTCAGGTACGGTTTCCTTCCAGATAACCCAACACGACTGCGTAGTGGGTTCAGGAGCTCCCGGAGACACCAAGAATTAGTCTATCAATGGCTAAGAGTGTAATCTCAAAGATGCAGATAAACGTACATCACAGCAGAAGCACGTTGGCGTTCCTAACCAAGCGTACAGCAGTATTTCAGACAGACATTGCACTAATCTAAGAACTCTGCTTGTACAGATTCGCATATAAGGGGTTACGCGAAAAAGTACGAAGGTCGTGCATAGCGTTCAAAGGCACGGAGCGATTTTTGTTTATAATATCTGTTCCACGGCATCACCGTCATTAAAGTGAGACACGAATCATATACCGGGCGACCCTGAGGGGTTCACACCAGCCAGAGAAGTCAAGGCTCTAATTGAACGCTACCTGGGGAATAACATTCCTCTGCTCTTGGGCTGTGATTGCAAAGTCTCATCCTATAGTGTCACGGAGCAGAACAATCAACAAACTTTGGCACTCATGCAAAAAGGATCTGCAAGCAAGATTTGTGGAATTACTCATAGGCTTCGGTTTCAAGAGTGAGTGAGACAACTCCGCGGATATTCCGCGCTGGGCTCTAATTACATCATATCAGAACAATTGCAGTACAAGTACAGTTTAATTCAAGAAAGAAAGAGCGTGATGTGATACTCACAAAAACTCCGTCAAAAGACTAGCACTAGAAGGACGGGGGGCCGGACCCCTTCTAGAAGGACAGCCGGTTTCGTCAGGACACCTCGGCGTTTATTGACCAAATCGTGACCGAATACGTGGATTTCAGGGTTCCGCTCATGGTATTGATACCTTCTCGTTCATCGAAGTTCTTACTCAAATCCAAACCACAGCGTTGCTAAACCGCAAAGTGTCCTGAGGACTACGCCCGTCCTTCTAGTGCCAGACACTTACTCACAGGGAAAAACACAACTAAACTGCCATTACCTAAAGAGATTATTATTAAAAATAATAATAGATTGTTTGCTCAATTAGGTTTGTTAGCATTAATTAATTATTACTTCACTATAATTCTAAATTGGATAAAAAGTGGAAAATTTTTGAAAAAAACCGCGACTTTCTATCTTTATTCTAAAAAAAAATTACAAAGACAATAATACTCAAAGTAGTATTGACGATTTTGAATTTCATTTACAAAAACGTTCTTTTTTCTCATGGGACATACGTATTAAAATTCATGGGGCTTGCGCCACCTCTAAATATAATTTTTTTTCAAAACAAAAAACTGGAATTATTTTCGTGTGGATTCGAACAAATTCCCAGGCGATATGCATGACAATTCGAGAAAAAAAAACTCCAATGCATTTTGGACTACCCTAGTAATCACATTTAAAAGTCAGTAATTTGCTGGATTGAATCACCTATCAATATTATTCAATGTATGACTCTCAGAGGTAAAGATTTTATCGAAATATTAGCCACTTTTGTAGTAGAACACTCTTCATTTCAAGATGCCCCCTTTTTCCAATCTTGTTACTGTCTTTCATAGCATATGAACGATGAAACAGGAAAGAAAAATCATAGGAGCAGTTCATAAAAAAGAGGATATATCAGAAATCATTTATTAATCAACCGATTTCGCATAAAAGCTGTTGTGCATTCCATTTCGAGAAAATAGACTATAGAATTCTCGATTTTTTTTTATATGGGAGCAAGTGTATTGAATAATTAATAGTAATTTTGAATTTACATATTTTATATTCGTGAATACACTCCAAGTCCCATATAATAACAGTTTCGTTGGTTGCCTCGCACTGGCCTTGTTAATAAATCGGTACCCTCTAAACGTAAGCAGTCAGGGTCGCCTGAACCATTTCCAATTAAAATATATAATGTTGCTCAATATACACGACTGAGTACTCATGCACTGCGTCCCTTCCATGGCCAGAGTCGCAACCATCTCTCGCCCTTCCCGCTGAAAAAATGCGTGGGCCAGCAGTTCTAGGAATTACAAAACCGGACCGGCTTCTATGGGACTTCGAGTCTAATATATAATGACGACAGGAAAACTGAGGTCTTCATTTTTTAGTGTTTGATTTGCTACTAAAATCGAAAATTACTTTAGGAAGAGCGTTGATGATTTTTTATTTAATAAGGACTGACTTTGTATTTTTCAAAAACGATTATAGGAATGAGTTGTAACAGACTACACAAAAGGAAATATTGAAAATGGAAGACCTTGAGATTTAGTCCTTACTTGAGTTCGACGTTCACGGAGTCTAGACCAGGTAAGGTATACTAAGACACATTTTGCGTAAAAAGTAACATGTAGGTTTTTTCAGTTTGACGAATAAATGATTTAGGAGTAATTTTATAGACAGTAGTGATTTTATTTATTGTTACTTTTCATCTACTGAATCTATAAAAAGTATGATATCAGCCTTTTTCAAAAAGAGGCTTACGCAGTACTTTGGACCAATGAGGCTAACTACGCGAAAAGCGCCTATTGCATCCTCATGATGATTGTTGAATGTGGATGAAACTCATTTTCAAGATGTCTGTTGATATCAGAAACTGAAAGCTGAAATACTCTAAAACCTTCATAAATTTAAACAAAAACTGAAAACAAGTTCAACCAAGTGAATAGACAAAACTTTTTGTTTAATTTTACGAAAATACAAATAGAATATGCATTTTTTAGAATATATTTTTTCAAATATTAAGCTTTTACTTTTCTTTTTTTTCAATCATGCGAGCATAATTCAATTACAGCCGATTTGATAATAATATTTTACTCGGCTTTGAAGCAGAGAGAAGCCGTTATATTTGAAATCTAGAAAATGAAGAAATAAGAATAAAAATTATTTTTTGGAAAAAGCCCATCCCCGATTATTTTTTTTTTTTCTGCAGAATATGCTCATACTGTAAAAGCATGATAAACTGCAGAAAAACTTCTTGTAATATCTTTTTCATGTTAAAGTTGGTTGAAGCTCACCGTCATATGTTATCTTATCTGCACTCTGTGAACGTCAAAAACAAGTAAACAGCGTTACAATTTCTGTAGTCCTTTCTTCCAACTTTTTTCCTTTTTAATACAATTTTTAATACAAAATAGTATTTATGTTTTACCTATTCGCTCTTCCTTGACTGAGGGATCGATTCATTGCAGAACCTTTTAGGACCTACAATCACCGATTTATGTAGCAAAAAAAAATTTATTTTATTTTTATGAAAAATGTTGTTTCCTTTAGGCATACTGCACCGTATTCGGATTATTTTTTCGCGTCTACAAAACACATTCAACGTTTTTGAACTTCCCATTCTCTTTTGTGATATAGCTATTTAAATTACTTGATCATTATTTAAGTAATAATTGCCACTCTGTTGAAAAACAATTTTGATTTTCCTTAATCTTGCTCAGAAGTTCCCTCCCTGGGGTTCACGTGACTTTGAACCATCCAGAAGTTAATGGCAAAACCCTCTAGAATATCAAAGGCATGATAACCGTGCTCCCACGCCATGATGTGATCACCGAATCGCGAGCTGCATGGCACCAAGGTTACCAATTCCTTGAAAACACGCTCGTGCCCACCTGAACGATGGCAGACGCGACGGAGTGACATAGGTGTTCTATATTTTCCAAGATACTCATGAGAAAATTATCGGCGACAAAATAAACATGAAAAATAACTAGGTTTAACTGGCGGACTGCATATAACCAACTGCCCAAGGGGTCGGATCCACATGGGCCATTCTTCCAGAAGCTGTGTAGAATATTAACATCGATGAAAAGAACCAAGCTGTCGTGAAGAGGGAAATCCGCAATGATGGATAGAAAAAGGAAGCCCAGCGCGGATCTCAAACTTAGGTTGCTGATCAATCTCTTAAGCAATTAGCCTAAGTGAAGAGCCTCACAAATTTTTCATGTGAAGCTCCTCACTCAGGCCTATTGGTGTTCAAGGTCTTTTGATTCAGGCCTCATTTACTCTGCTGATACTCTTCCTTATGCACTCCTTATAAAATATTTGTCATCACACATTCCTGCCTTGGCATACCTATGTAGCTTCCTACACGTCCATTCATTTTCTAATGCAACCTCTCGTGCTTCTATATGACTTCTTATGTCTCTTCAAAATGGAGTCTCATTAACTCACTGTGACCATTCTTTCCGTGGTCTACCAGTGGGCACACTACCATTTACTTTACCTTGACACACTTGTTTCGTCCATCGTTCATCTTTCATTCTCTCAACATGTCCAAATTATCTTAACGAATTTCTTTCACATATGTAAAATGCTGTTTCCTCTACACCACATTTGTTTAAGATTATCTCATTACTCGCTTTGTCCATCAGCGTTTTACCGCAAATCATGCGTAGAAATTTCATGTCAGTCGCGTTATATTTACTCTTATTCTTTTCTTTCTAGGTTTCAGGTCTAGCTACCGCACATCACATTCTGTGTAAATAGAGAGTTACGCATTGCCCTTTTAGCTTTTCTTAATATATTTTTACTTCTGGGTCCTGCTCTGCCGATAATGTTCTTGCCGTCGTGTATACTTGTTCTCTTCTCTTATCGGTCAGGGTGATGTTGCATATTGGTTTCTCACCCTTCCCTTCAAACATCATAATTTTTATTTTATCTGTGTTAATTTTGATGCCCATGTTCCTCATTCTTGTTGTCAGTTTGCGCAACATTCCCTGCAAGTCTTCAATTGACTCTGCCATAACAACCTTATCATCTGCGAACGCTAACCCAAGTACCCTCACTGTTCCGAGATTCACTCCCTCCTCGTCGAAGAGGGCCATTCTCAGACACTTGTCCATAAATATAATAAATAGCCATGAGGACATAGCGCACCCTTGCCTAACACCTTGCATAATATCAAAACAGTCACTTGTAGGAGCCATCTATTGACTTCGCACTCTTTGAGGACTTCACTAAGTTTACTTCTAGCCACCTTGACAAATGCTTTTTCTGTTTCATAAAATGCACAGAAAACTTTAAATTCTCCTAAGTCCCTAAATTCTTAAACTCAAAAGAGTTTAAGAGCATTCTAAGCAATTCGAAAGAATGAAAACTTATCAGAAACTGAATATTTTTAGGTAGATTTCTTATTTTCCGCGACCCTTTTCACATTAATCTGTGAAAAAACACCCCTGGAAAATAAACTCATGCCTCTTAAATTATTATTTTTCTGTTTATTGAATTTTTGCATTAATTGACAATGGAGGTTTATATGGTGCACTGCAGAGCGCATATTGTATTGCTAGATAACAGCAATTCAAATAGCATTTTCCATAAAATTACTTTTTTAATATTTCTTGGGACCAAAGGTTATGTCCGATCAACACAAAAAAACTCCGTAGATTATACAGTTCTCATTTTGGAACATAATAGCATTGTAATTTATGATTCAGCTTTGATACAAAAAGAAGCCTATTGTATTTAATATTACGAAATTAAAATAGTAAGAATAAAAATCTTGTTTTGAAAGAAGCGCTTCCACCATTTTTTTAATGGCATATCGAAGATATTAAAACATCATCTCAGTAAAGAATTTTGCAAAAATGATCCAGTGCTATTATTTTTTGATAACCTTATGCACTCAACGAATATATAACTTTTTTACATTCGATAGTGATAATTTTACAAATATTTGGTAACACTGTTTTGACTCTATATTCCATTTTTAAGAATACCACGATTATTTTATTTTCGCACAAAATATAGGAATAATATGTAAGAATAAGATTGCAGGGAAAAATTTCTTGTAATACCTTTTTCAGGTTGAAGTTGGATAAGGCTCATCGTGACATATTATTGTATCTACACTCTGTGAACGTCGAAAACAAGTAATCAGTGCTACAATTTTTATAGGCCTTTATTTTCAGGCATTTTCTTTTGTGCAGTCAATGCCAGCAGTTTATGCTTACAATCGCTTCGAAAAATAGAAATTCAGTTCTTAGAAGAAAATTATTTACGCTCTGGAAAAGAAGTGATTTTTTTATTTTACTTACATGAGAAACAGTACGAGATGAATACATCAATACTTCCGGTTTTATTATTCTTTATCTGTGAGTATGAAGTAAGTTAGTCTGAAATTACTGTTAACTATTGAATACTATTTAATACCATTTGAAGTTAAACCTTCTGTAGTCAATATTTTAAAAGTTAAATGGACAACAGCCTTTCGAAAAAAATCTGTACATTGATCATTCAGAATGAATCCTCTTTTTGGAAACCCACTTTTCAAATTGTGCGTTCCCCTGCAATTGCTCCCATATGGAAGCAATGCTTACGAATGCAAAATAAAAGAAGTGATCAATAGATTATGAAGAACAACAAGAAAATTTCAGAGAAAATATTGAAGAAATTTTGCGGTGAAAAAAATATAATCTAAAAAATTATTCATGCAAAGCTCGATTTTCCCTTCTTAAGTAGAAGCTGAATTGACGTATCTTTATTTACAATAAAAATTGAAAAGGCTTACGATAATAGGTTTATCGTCTGTATTTACATATAATGTTTGACTGACAAGAAAATCAGAAAAATGTTCCAAAAACATTTTATTAGAAATTCACCGAAATTTGTTTTGTGTACTCTTGTTTATTTTCAAAGCAATTGAATAGAATCGATCAATAAATCCCTTTTATAATCTGTGATCTCCAAGCTCGCGAAAAGGAATTTTTTTTTATTTTAATGCCCTTAAATTGATTTTGGCACCATATGTTACCTCCAAGCTAAATTAAAATTGAAATTGCTCATTACAAGTGAATTGTCGAGTTTCAATTTGACTTCAACCAATAAATTCATTATTAATATATTGCAATATTAAATAGTAAGCGTTCTGCACCAAGACACCCGTGATGGAGGGTAACTTGAAACATGTGCACTTTTCTCAAAAATCTGATAAATAACTACTTTATATTCCTTTCTGAAATATTTTTTTATTAAAAAGTTTGAAGATAATAAGTTACTCAAATCATATTTTCCAATAAATGGTGGTCTTGCATTCACATTTCGCGTACAATTTTTGAATATCTGTAAACATTTCAGTAGTCTGTGTTGATTATTTGATCGCTCATGCCTTAATTTTATAATTAACAGGTTTTGCTCGAAACGTTTTGGGAGGATATAAACCAAAAGTCCTACCGGAACCTATTAATGCTATAACTAAGGGATCGCAAAAACCAGCTTGCATACAAAAAGATCAATTTACTGTACAAAGGAGTGCAGCGATTCAAGCTTATACAGATAAGCTTGAAGTCTTGAAGAAGAAAAAAAAGAAGAATCAACCAATAGACATGGTTAATGAGTGTAATGGAGATGAAACAATGAGAAAGAAAATTACAACTTTCGTCGAAGCAGCCTGCCCTGCTTCGGGGCGTGTTACCCTACAATTACAAATTGTAAATCAAATTATAATGCTTGCTTGTCAGCACATTAATGAATGGTACGTTTCCTAGTAATGCTCTTTGAATCTCTGACATCAAAACATTTTACAATTTTTAATCAAATTTATAATCTGTTTCTATTTACAAGTTTATAAAATAGAGTTTATTACTTTCAGCATTACAAGTGATGGCGTCAGCATTGGAAAGGTATAAGCTTCAGCTGGCGACTCCAAAAAGGATTTTGCTTATAAGTTTAGTTATGTATTTTTTCATATATTAATCAGGCTTGAGTTTATAAAAAAATGAATTGGTAGGTCTCTAGTTTAATCATTGGTGGAGGGAAAAAAATTGTTCTGGAATAAAGAGTTTTCTGTTACAAAAACGCCTTTCGATTCGAAAAAACCTTAACCATCAACAATGATATTTCCGGTAATATCGATAAATGATTCTATCTATTAAATTACATCAATTTGATTTATTTCTTAAATTTGAAAAAAACATAAAGGGTGTTTCAGGGGCAGTCGCTGAAACTAATCGGCATTTATTTCACGTTCTTAAAAATCGATGAATTTAATGAAAAATATTTTTGAAATGTTCACCATCACCACTTGAGTAGTGATCAATTCTCTTTGAATAGCTTTAAAAAAGTTCGTTTAATATTCAATCTGAGATAGCATTTACAGTTTTTCTAATAGAATATATCAATTGTTCTGTTGTTTTCGATTTTCGGAATAAGAGTGACCTTTAATGTAAACCCTTAAGAACAAGTCAGATGGGTTTAAATCTGGGAAGTGAGTTGGTCAGTTTATGCCTCAATGAGCAAATTTAGGGTATCCTAAACTAATCACACGATTTTCAAATACATTGTGAATAGCCTCGAAAACGTCTTTAGTGCGAAGTGGCGTGGCGTTGCTTTATCTTACATGGAGCATTTTTGTCGCTGACTTGCCTCGCCACAATCTTTAAGTATCGCCAAGAAATACATTGGTGTGGGCGTATCGTGGTTAGAACAACTGATGAGACAAAACATGAACAAGAAATGTAATTACTACTTAATATTGAAGCCTCTTGAAATTTTTGAGGTTTCAATTTCAATATTGACGAAATATATTAATAAAAGGACAGATCATGTTTTATTTAAATGAAGACTAAATTTTTAATATTGAAACCGTAATGTGGATAAACTAAGAGAATTTTATTCCAAAAATAATATAATATATACGATAAAATTGAAATGTGTTAAGGATCTATCAACATTACTACAGGTGATAATTACCTTTCAAGAAGACCTGAAACTAGGTCGAAACATACGTCGGTTATGACAAATAAGTGATGATTCTTTAACATCTGAATCCTTTGCATCTTATATGACCGTATGGCCAAATTAATTTTATTCCTGAAGAATAACTGTGTTATTTAAAAAACGGTCGAAGAAAAATTCACTGTGAGGAAATACTCCAATGCACTGAATATACATATTCATATAGATCATAACAAAATTGTTATTAAAAAAAGGTGTTCTTGAAAAATAGATATTTTCAACAAATAAAAATAATTTTTTCAAAATTGAAGGTATTGAAACGCAACCAGCGCGATTCTTCATTTAAATAGATGTTCTGTCATGAAAAAAATATGCCAATCCGATGAAATTATATTAAGTATTTTTCCCGATGTGTCAGATTTTCGGTATTTTCGTATGAAGTATATCACAAGGGCAGGAGAGCACACATTGTTAATTTTGTAGTATACAAGGATATTATTGCAAGTAGGGTGTTTTTTATGTCAAATTTTGAAAGAATTAATTTTATTATGACTTTGTGAAGACGGCGATACCACGCTGAAAACACCAGTTCCCGTTAGATCACTGAAGTTAAGCAGTGTTGGGCGCGGTTAGTACTTGGATGGGTCACCGTTCGGGGAATACTGCGTGTTGTTGACCCGTCGTGGGTGTGGTGGACCCACACCGGTAGTATTTATCCACCTAGAAACACTACCCGAATCGGGTAGTGAGGCAATGAACTTTCGAGTTCGAAATGCTAATCAATTTTTTTTTTTTTTATTTGTGAAGCTCTCCTTGTGGCTGATTAGTAAAAAAATTGATCAGTGAACTATGTCAGGGTGGTGATGTGCGATGTGAGGGTTTGTTAGGAAAGAGTAAATGTATATAGAATATTTAGAGAAAAGAACAAAGTTTTATTACCTATTTTCAGACAAAATTAGCATGATTTTATTCTGAAACTATTACTCTCATGACAAACATTCATTGAAATCAATGCAGTCAACGCAGACGGACGCTCTGTGATCGACGCACATCGTCTTCAGACTTCTCTGCTAGTGCCTGTAGAACAGTCCTAGAACTTCCCAAATTGTAACGACGTCCTTCCGCCATTATTAATATAAAAAAAGATTGTTGAAAAAATATTATTATATTAATTTAGACTCTAAGATAGTGAGTAATTGTAAAATTTGTGATGTTCATGCAATATTTTTACTGGTATATGAAATGTTATTTATTATTGTTTCTAATATTTCTTTTTATTTACAGACATATTTATGAACAAATTCACTTACCTTTTTATAAAAGATTTGGTTTCAGACACAGAAACAACGTTTTACGATTTTTCATAAAACACAACTTGGCACCTTCTAACGGCACACTAGTGCGAATTTGCACCTAGTTTTTTGAGGGTTAAGAAACAGTTTTGGTTTAACTTACTGAAAATGATACCAAAAAACGAAAATCCCGTTTCTGGTCAAACAGTGTTTGCTTTATACATAGAAAACCATATATAATTTTTTTTACATAAAACATTGGTTTTATGTAAAAAAATTAGGATAAGAATGTAAAAATTTTATTTTTCGTTTATTTTGTAATGTCATTTTTCGCAATTAAAAAAAACTACGCGTCCTATAAAAAAATAATGTGCAACAAATTTGTAGATCTTTCTTGGATGGATAATTTTTGTCTTATCATCTTTTTTTGTATCTTGCATAGTCTGAAAGCAAAATGGAATTTTTCATCTTATTTTTTGTATGTTCAATGGGGTAAAAATTTGAATTTTTGATTTTTTTAAAAATTCAAAAACTTGTTATGATAATCTTGTACGGCTTCCAAAAAACCAACCTTTTTCTTCTCTTGAATTTTTTCCATATCGTGCGTTGTTTTGCTTGAAAAGTTAATTTCCGTTAGTTTTTTTTTTATTTTGAAAATGCTATAACTCTGATAGTTTTCTTTTTATCGGAAAAAGTCGTAGTGATAAATTATTCAGATTTCTGAGTACTGCAAACTGCCTTCCATAGAATTTTGAAGTTCTGAAAAAATAATTTCAAAAATGTTGAAAATGCTCTAACTTTTGGAATTTTCATCAAAAATAGCTGGCTAACGAACTTGTCCTTTTCTTTTAGGGCTTGAAAAAATGTGCCAAAGCCCAATTCAATCTGATCATTTTTTCGAAAGTTATCGTGCCTACAGGCAGACTGCAGACAGACTACAGGCAGACAGAAACCTTGGTAACAATCGTTTTTTCTAGTTCAGGGGGTCTCAAAACGTAGAGATTTGATGAAAACCGACTCAGTCAAATTTTACATCAAACCAGTACCTTCTCATTAGGATGAGAATGTAAAAAAATGAAAAACAATAATGGATAATAAATTCCGCAGATAATGGTGAGTATATAATTAAATATATAAAATACATTCACCAGTTACCTTTCATGAAAGTCTTCAAAAGTTATTTTTTACTTATCCTACATTATCTGTATCAGGAAAAATGAATGTCGTCATTATGCTACCCACTTGCATGAGTTTTCCTTAATTTTACATATGAGTGTAAATATCATTATGATAATAATAGATATTTTTCGCTCCCAGCGAAATCGCGGAAGCGAGTTCCGATTTCGATTCCTTTGGAATAAAAATGAAGGGCCTCTGACAAGGCCACTAAACACGTCCTCGGGTTGCGGATAGAGGGTCCCTGTACCAAGGGATTCTGCTGAATATGATTACAATAATTAATAAGCAGTCGCGGACAATTGTCCAGGGATGGTCCCGAAGGAATAACCCTCAAGCGAAGGCGTGAAAACCGTGCCGAAACCTGAATGGCACCTGGGTGAGGTGTCTTCAACGGTGACTCTGGGATATCGGGTGACCTCTCAGAGTATTAGCCTTTTCCTTGCATGCGGGGCTCTGCAAGGATGGATGAACCCTTCCCTTAGTTGCTCGTGGGAAAAACAATGAAACCACCAAAACACCAAAATGTAGTAGATGCGGTTCAGAACGATCGAACGCGCAGAGCACCCGACAAAGGTTCGGCAAACAATGCCGACCACCCTAGAGTTTGAGGTGCTGGAAATAATTCAGATGGAAACACGACGACGAACTGGCGAAACGCCCACACTAAGTGGACGGATCAACTCAAGGATGGCGTGCTAGACTGCTACGATGCCAGCATTATTTCTGTTCGCAGAGGCTTTATGGCGCGTATGCACACTCTGTGGTGCCAGACACACACAGAGCTTCAGCACGTTTCCCATCAGTGTTTGCGAAATCAAGCCGACTACCTCCGGAAAAATAGATATGTATGCGGAGCGCTTCCCCGACCGATGCTTGATTAAGCGGCAGACGAAGATGATGAAGTGACATTAAGACCAACCGCAGAAAGCAGGAACCTTCTGAGAGATGATCGCGATTTCAGTACAAGGAGGAACATTAATATGCAAGTTCCTCCTAAGCCCCAAGATCTGGCTGAAATTGATGCCTCCCTTCGTGGAGATATCTCGCAAAAGTCCGACTGCTGGACCATCAATTGCTCAGTTTATGGTGTTGCGAGAGCTTTGGCTAATTCGAATCGAAGGCTAAAACCGACGATGGATCAAAAGACCAAAAGATGCCTGCATCAACTGAACAAGAAGATTGGATGGGCAAGACAGAATGCGTGGAGAGTTGCGTGGGGATAATGGGGAGCGTGCCTCTGCAGCGATGTCTCTGTTTCTGTAAAAAATTCACCCAAGCCCAAGGAGGTAAATACTTTTCTGAGAGAGGTGCACAAGGTCACGAAAATACTAAAGTTGAATGAAGATACTGACAATATCATCCGCTTCTAGGAGTTTTGCGACAACCTCATAAAATCTGAGAAGAAATGTCCATCAATCACTGCCGAAGAGGTGAAAAAAGCACTTGGAGGCAAGAAGAACTTTTTCGCTGCTGGACCAGATTGTATTAAAAACTTCTGGTGGTAGAAGTTTACTTTTGCACACAAACATTTGGCCCGCATAGTTAGCTCATATTTGAAGACAGAGACGCCCATTTCGCAGTGGCTGGTGTTAGGGCGCACTATACTTCTTCCCAAAAAAGCCAAATTGTCCAACCTAGAGAATTACAGGCAAATGACTTGTTTGAACACACTGTATAAGATCTTTACAGCTATTCTAAACAACAGGATTGTTCGACCAACTGAGCCTGTATGGCGAGAGATGTATGAACAACGTGACTCGAAAAAAGGTGTAGCAGGCTGTCGAAAGGACCTGCTCATTAACAGATGTGTCTGTAAAGACGCTGCAGCCCATCAGCGCGTCCTGTCAATGGCCTGGATTGACTAACGGAAAGCTTTTGATTCAACCTTTCATGGACTTATCATCTGTCTGTTAGAAAACTTGAAGGTACATCCACACCTAGTGAAATGCATAGAGAGATTGATGCCTCCTTGGAAAACTAGGTTTACTGTCTTATCTAGAAATAATCGTGTCACAAGCATCAAGATGCTTCACTTCTTTAAGCAGAGGTTGTAAAATTTCATCAGCAGCTACTGGACAAGAGAATGCACGGAAACTTCAACAGAAATGTAGAAAAACAGTCCTTGTCGAAGGAGCAAACTTTCGCTTTTCTCAGTTCGTCAGGGCTTGATTCAGGTACAGAGGGTCTTATTTTCGCATGCAAGATCGGTTTCATTTCCACCCTTATCACACCGTGACTGCATTTTATGTCAAGAAGTTCCCAGTGATAGGTGCAGAGCGTGTCATGCACGTGCTGAGTACCTAGAACACATACCATCTGGGTGTCCGACCCATGCAGGGGCGGAGTATATCTATAGACATAATGTGGCCCTGAGAGTGGTTCATAACCATGTTTGTCGCTCTTACAGTGTGCTTCGCGACCCTGTACTGCTGAACGCTCCAAAGGAGATAGAGTCATTTGTCCGAATCGAGTAGTGCCAAATTTTCTCGAACTACGATTTTCGGGCAGCAGTTTCCGTTGCGCACTCTGGGCCTGACATTGTTCTCCAAGACTTCGAGAAACGAACCATATTCGTGATCGATTTCTCGGCTCCGTCCAAATAAAACATCGCTGCAAAGGAGAATGAAAAAAGGAGAGGTATCAAAACCATAAAAGAGAGCTGCCACGACTGTACCCAAAATATTCGGTGCAAGTAATTGTCCTTATGATGGGTGCTCTAGGAGGTGCGAAACTATCACTGGTTCGTAACCTCAAATTCATGCCCGCGTGCCAAAAATATGCCAAGCCACTTGCAAGAAGGATGCAGAAAGCTTTCATCCTTGAATCGCTTCGTGTCCTCAAGACATACAAGGGTTTCGCCGGCCTGTCGTTGTGATTTCGTCGTGCCCTGTGACGACCCATCTCACGGTTGTAAGACGTTCCCATAGGTGTGATTTACCGCGGTTCTACTGGGGGCTATTGACATTTTTTAGATGGCAGTTGCTCTTAGTGGGACTCTGCGGTGGTTCTTTAACTCTTTTTTTTTTAATATTTATATTCGATTTGATTCCTCTTGAATTAAACTGAAGGTCATCTGACCTCTGACCGGTGACTCTGGGATGCCGGGCAACCTCTCAGAGTATGCAGCCTTAGCCTTGCATGCGGGAATCTAAAAGGATGGGCAAACCGTTTTCCTAGCTACTCGTGGAAAAACAATGATAACACCAAACGTTATTGTCGTAAGTGTGGCTGAAAACAATCGAACTGGCAGGGCCCCCGACAATGCATCGGACAACAATGCCGACTACCCTAGAGTTGATGGCGCGAATGAAGACGGAGTCAGTGCGATAGAAGGGCGAAATCTCGATGCTTTTCGGTGGACATATTGACTCCATGACAGCCTGCTAGAGTGCTACGATACCAGTATGGTCCCTAAACGAAAAGGTTGCATGGAACGACTGCATCTCCTGTGGTGCGAGAAACACCCAGAACTCTCGCACTTTTCGCGTCAACATCTGCGAAACCATGACGAACAATTCTGAAAAAGAAGCTATGTAAGCGGAGGGCCTACTCTACCGCAGCCAGAACAAGCCAGCAACAGAGAAAGAGAGGCGACACTGAGACCAAACTTAGGCAGGCATCTAACAGAGGAAGAACGATGCTCCAGGACCCGGAGAAACATCAACATGCAGCTTTCTTATAATAAATTTAGAATTTAAAATTTAAAGATTTTTCGGGTTTCAATCGTGTGCGAAACTATGAATGTTGCCGACGTTTCGTGAACATTGCAGTTCACATCTTCAGGGCTGACCTGAAACTGAGGTTTCAGGTTATGTTGTTCTTATATATGTATTCTCTACGATGCCTGTGATTGGCCAGAGTGCCCCATGGTGGGGACTGCTTGAACTTGATTGGCCAATTAAGTCTTTTTTAAAAAACCCGGGAGGACGGAAAGCCAAATCGGATTGGTATTATATCCATTGTCTCTATTGATGTTATTAGGGTGTTTCAAGATTTCGATTGCTTCTCTATGTTTTCTTGGGAATTTATTAGACGTTTTAGCGATGACGGTTGTTTTGTCAAATAAGATACTATGTCCTGTTTCGATATGATACTCAGCTACTGCTGACTGTGTGAAATGTTTTAGCCTAACTTTACTCTCATGTTCTTTTACACGTTGACTTACCGCCCTCCCGGTTTCTCCAATATAGACTTTACCACAAGAACAAGGGATTTGATATACTCCCGGATCACTGAAAGGTTCCTTTTTATCTTTAGGGTTGTTTAAAAGTTGTCCTATTTTTGCAGGTGGTTTAAATTTAGTTTGGATGTTGTGTTTGTTGAGAATTCTTCCTATTTGTTCCGTGATACCTTGAATGTAGGGTAGGGTGGTGGTTGTTTTCCTCTCTCTTTCTTTATTAGGTTGTGTTGACTTGTTTTCTTGAGTGTATTTTCTTATTGCTTTATTAATTTGGTTGTTTGTGTAATCGTTTTGTATTAGGATTTGTTTAACATTTTGTAATTCCTTTTGTAAGTTATCTTTATCTGTTATGGAGACAGCTCTGTATACAAGGGAATTGATGACCGATTGCTTTTGAGATGGGTGGTGGTGGGAGGAGGCATGCAGGTATCTGTTTGTATGCGTGGGTTTTCTGTAAACTTCATGTCCTAATGTGTTATCAGATCTTTTATAAACTAGTACGTCCAAGAAAGGTAATTTTCCGTTTTGTTCAATTTCCATAGTGAACTTGATATTAGGGTGTATTTGATTGATGAAATCGAAAAATTTGTTTAGTTCGTCTAGTCCGTGTCTCCAGATGACAAAAGTGTCGTCAACGTAACGGCACCAGAATTCCGGTTTAAGCTTGGATTTGTTAAAGATTTTAGTTTCTAAATTTTCCATAAAAATGTTAGCTATTACAGGTGAGATTGGAGATCCCATTGCTGCTCCTGAGGTTTGTTCGTAGAATTGGTTATTGAAAGAGAAATAGGTATTAGTAAGACAGTGTTCTATTAAAGGTGTGAGATTGGAGGGGAAGTTTGCAAAGGATTTAATAATATCGATTGTATCAGAGATTGGTACTTTTGTAAAGAGAGATACTACGTCGAAACTTACTAGGATGTCTTGGGGTTGAATGTGAATCTGTTGTATTTTTCTGATGAAGTCAAAAGAGTTTTGAATGTGTGTGATAGAGTTTCCTGTGAAAGGCTTAAGTTTTTTGGCGAGAAAGCGTGCTAGGTTGTAAGTTGGAGAGTTTATTGCGCTGACGATCGGCCTGAGTGGGATGTTGTTTTTGTGAATTTTTGGGAGTCCGTAAAGTTTTGGAGAGATAGGATTAGTAGGGTTTAATTTAGATATTGTATCGTCGTCAAGATTTGAGTCTTTTAGGAGGCTTTTTGTTTTTCTGGTTATTGTTTTTGTGGGGTCTTTTTTAAGATTTTTATATGTATCGTCAGTAAGAAGGTCCATGATTTTGTTGTTATAGTCTTCTTTATTCATTATTACTGTTGTGTTGCCTTTGTCTGCGGGTAATATTATGATGTCTTTATTCTGATTGAGTTCTTTAATAGCTGTTCTTTCTTGTTTTGTTAAGTTTGAGGAAGGGAGTTGGGCTTCGCGTAAAAT
>CAKNXH010000478.1:117925-233579 GCA_932178445.1 Andricus quercusramuli
AAGCCTCCTAAAAGACTCAAATCTTGACGACGATACAATATCTAAATTAAACCCTACTAATCCTATCTCTCCAAAACTTTACGGACTCCCAAAAATTCACAAAAACAACATCCCACTCAGGCCGATCGTCAGCGCAATAAACTCTCCAACTTACAACCTAGCACGCTTTCTCGCCAAAAAACTTAAGCCTTTCACAGGAAATTCTATCACACACATCCAAAACTCTTTTGACTTCATCAGAAAAATACAACAGATTCACATTCAACCCCAAGACATCCTAGTAAGTTTCGACATAGTATCTCTCTTTACAAAAGTACCAATCTCTGATACAATCGATATTATTAAATCCTTTGCAAACTTCCCCTCCAATCTCACACCTTTAATAGAACACTGTCTTACTAATACCTATTTCTCTTTCAATAACCAATTCTACGAACAAACCTCAGGAGCAGCAATGGGATCTCCAATCTCACCTGTAATAGCTAACATTTTTATGGAAAATTTAGAAACTAAAATCTTTAACAAATCCAAGCTTAAACCGGAATTCTGGTGCCGTTACGTTGACGACACTTTTGTCATCTGGAGACACGGACTAGACGAACTAAACAAATTTTTCGATTTCATCAATCAAATACACCCTAATATCAAGTTCACTATGGAAATTGAACAAAACGGAAAATTACCTTTCTTGGACGTACTAGTTTATAAAAGATCTGATAACACATTAGGACATGAAGTTTACAGAAAACCCACGCATACAAACAGATACCTGCATGCCTCTTCCCACCACCACCCATCTCAAAAGCAATCGGTCATCAATTCCCTTGTATACAGAGCTGTCTCCATAACAGATAAAGATAACTTACAAAATGAATTACAACATGTTAAACAAATCCTAATACAAAATGATTACACAAACAAACAAATTAATAAAGCAATAAGAAAATACACTCAAGAAAACAAGTCAACACAACCTAATAAAGAAAGAGAGAGGAAAACAACCACCACCCTACCCTACATTCAAGGTATCACGGAACAAATAGGAAGAATTCTCAACAAACACAACATCCAAACTATTTTTAAACCACCTGCAAAAATAGGACAACTTTTAAACAACCCTAAAGATAAAAAGGAACCTTTCAGTGATCCGGGAGTATATCAAATCCCTTGTTCTTGTGGTAAAGTCTATATTGGAGAAACCGGGAGGGCGGTAAGTCAACGTGTAAAGGAACATGAGAGTAAAGTTAGGCTAAAACATTTCACACAATCAGCAGTAGCTGAGCATCATATCGAAACAGGACATAGTATTTTATTTGACAAAACAACCGTCATTGCCAAAACGTACAATAAATTTCCAAGAAAACATAGAGAAGCAATCGAAATCTTGAAACACCCTAATAACATCAATAGGGACAATGGATATAATACCAATCCGATTTGGCTTTCCGTCCTCCCGGGTTTTTTAAAAAAGACTTAATTGGCCAATCAAGTTCAAGCAGTCCCCACCATGGGGCACTCTGGCCAATCACAGGCATCGTAGAGAATACATATATAAGAACAACATAACCTGAAACCTCAGTTTCAGGTCAGCCCTGAAGATGTGAACTGCAATGTTCACGAAACGTCGGCAACATTCATAGTTTCGCACACGATTGAAACCCGAAAATCTTTAAATTTTAAATTCTAAATTTAAATTTATTATAATGAATCATCGGGAAAGTATCAAATCTATGCAGCTTTCTTCAAAGCCCAAAGATATTATTGAACTGGATGGCGAGCTTTGTGGAGATTTTCGCGAAGAATCCGACCTCTGGACTATCAATTTTAGTGTGTACAATGCAGCTTCAACACAACATCAACTCGCCACACAGATAGGCTGGGCAAGACAGTACGCGTCCCACATTCAGTGTTTGATTGACTACATAACATCTGGCAGGACTTTCACTGACAAGGTTTGACAGCTCACGTGCGAACTGCGGATCCGTTATCACACAATCGACAAGTCAAAGCTACTGACCATCAGACAACATATTGTTGACAGAATACGAATACTATCTAACGCTTGGAGAAGTCTTGAGCGGAGAGAGAGGTGGGCAGAGAAAATCAACAGTCTGTTGTCGACAATTTGCCCAAACCAGAGGAGGTCGAAGCATTTTGGGGAGAAGTCTTCGAAGTACAGCATCCACCTTAAGAAGGCTCAAAGAACCTACATAGCTCCAAGGAGCTGTGCAATGTCTTCATAACACCTGAGGAGAAATACCCACCTATCACTACCGAGGAGGTGGAAAAAGTATTGAGAGGCATGGAGAACTGTTCCGCTCCGGGACCAGTTGGTATCGAGGCCTTGTGGTGGAAGAAGTTCCCTTCAACCAACCAGCATCTGGCCCGCATTTTCACCTCATGTCTAAATCCGGAAGAGAGTATTTCAGAGTGGTTGGTGGAAGGAAGCACAGTACCCATTCTAAAAATGGGCATTCTAGCTGTCCCGAAGAATGGCAGGCCAATCAATTGTCTGAGCACACTGTATAAGATCTTCAAAGCTATCTTAATGATAGCAGCAAAGTCTGCGTGATAAGTTTCGGTGGTACTATAGCTATTAAACGGTTTATTTTATAGTCATTTATTTCTTCAAAGCACCCGCAAGATTTCTATTGTCTGGCGCCGCCGAGACGTACTGCGCGTCATCGGCGTTTGTTTATTAAGAGCTTATAGCAGATTCACTGTTGCTTATATAATTTTTCATTTTCTCAAGTGATAATTTTCATCAGATGATACCATCTGTATGGTGTAACCTACCACCAATGCTTTATGTATGTACCAGCACACAAATACAAATACAAAAGCAAGATTATTTGTCCGTATTTACATGATTCCCCTTAAAATAAATATTGTACACTAAATCTCGCAACAATATGCATAGCATGGGTTTTTCTATATTCAATTAAGTAATTTTTAAAAATTACGTACCATTTTCAGGACGCAATATTTGAAATCTACTAAATCTTTAGGCCAATAAATCTTTAGAAATCTTAACTGATTGCCCTAATATGCAGCGAGGCTGGCCGACAAAAAGGACTAATTGTTTTACGATATCAACGCAGAATTTCTTTCCGATGACTCTTCGCCATGATACTTTTTAAATCAAAAATTATCATGAGACGGTCTTTCCGGCTATAGACTTCCATTGCACCTCTGCGCTAGGTGGATTCGATGGAGTTCCTCCTAGATCGACCGCGGATCCTCGATGATTTCGTTCTCCGGGCCCGGCACAATCCTGCTGGCCAACACAAGATCCGAGCACCTGAGATGGCCACAGTGAAGGCACAACGTCTTTGTATATCCCCTCTCCCTGACACTGTAGCAGTGTGCCACATCTGCGATGAAGTCGGGACATTACCGACGGTTGTGCCCCGGTTCCCCGCAGATGAAACGTCGCCGCGGTAGTGGGCCAGGGTAGATTTTGGGTTCCAGCACACCTTCCCTGGGCCATTCTCGATGCTCTTCAAACTAGCGCCGAGCCACGAAGGGCCGAGCCAAGATCGGGGTACGATAAGCTTAACCGCAAGCGAACGGGAGGGACCCGAAACTCTGCTCCACGGCTGCTCGATCTCGGTAGTTCCGAATAGCAGTTCGGCTTTGGTAGTTTTCGGCTGCATATCCGGATCGAGAACGACCGGGCCGTGCTCTTCCATAATGACTGGGGTCTCTGCCTGGCTAGTGAATGGCCTGAGGTCCACCTTGACCGTTGCGGGCGTGGCCTGGCTTATAGATGACGTAGGCTCTACTTCTCGCGGAAGTGCAGCCGACGACATCCGTGGGCGACTCTGGTTTCCCCTAAGAAGCAGTCTGTAGCGAACTGTCGTACTCCTTGTACGCTCTCGTCCAGCAGCCCGGTGGTTTGGACCTCATCAGGACGCAGTACCCCGGATAACCCCCGTCCACTGTCGAATTGGATCGGGTTCATATGTACCCTCCATCCACTGCAGTTGAGTAAGCATATCTGTATCTCGGGGGGGGGGGGGGGGGGATCAAAGGGTCCTCGATGTAGAGAACATTCTAAAAAGATAGGAATTCAGTGTTATAGTTCGGATCACAGGCTAATCCGGCGCTGGGAAAGGCTTTTAATTCTTTGAATGTTCTTTACCGACAAATCTGCCCTTGCTATCTACTAGCGTCGAAACCACTGGGGATGGTCGAAATTTAATCTTAAAAGGAACCTCGAAGTTTGGAAAGAATTTCACCAGCCTTTTTCGATCGTTTTCGGGTTCGGTCGGAGGACTAAATCACTTACTCTGAAATTCCTATCACGTTTTTTTGCGTTATAGTACTTGGCTTGGATCTCATATGCTTTATCCAAATACCAACAAATTAGGTCTCAAAGATGATCCAAACTAGTGAGTCTCTCTCTTTCTCTCTCTCTATCCATTCTTTGTGTCGGGGTTCTTAATTCTGGGTGCCCGATTCATACGCCCCACGCAAGGATCGGTAAGGCTTGCTCCGAATTTTCAAGCGAGAAAAGTTGGAGATTATTCTTCGGGTGCCGGTGAAAGGTATTACGTCGGTTCGTTCATCAGTGACAGGTAAATTTTCACCCTGTCACAAGGGGTATCAGGTGTACGCAGATAAAGCATAATTTTCTCTTGTATATTTATTTACGTGCTGGTACATACATATATTAAGCATGCAAAACTATGTTACACCATCCACATGGTATCGTTTGATAACAATTATCACTTATGATAAGAACATTCTTTAAGAGAAATTGAATTTGCTGATAAATTGTAATAAACAATCGCCGATGATGCGCAGCATCTATTGGCTATAGCGCCATCGAAATTTACGACGATGTTTTAGAAACTAGGAAAACTAGGAAACTAGAAACGATGTTCGATGATATCTAGATGATTGCGAAGCCAATCAGGAGCTTCTCCGTCTGCGAGCCCTAGCACTCCTATGTAAGTTCTGTCATTATCTGGTATTCGTACATAAATGCACGTCTTTCCAGGAACGTAGTGGGGCTCATTTATAGGCTTTAGAAAAGCTGACAAAACAGCGCCATTTTCTATTGGTATAAAACAGCTATAGTGTTCAATCTTAGCATTATGAATATCATGAAGAATTTCGAGAATTCCAGTTAAACGAAGGCCATCAGAATTTTGTATGTAGACATTTACCAATGAATTACTTCTCTCAAGTGGTGATGTCACCCAGTTAGGAACCGGATTGCTGCCAATAGATTGCAGAAATCCAACAAAAACTTGGCCACCGTACATTTGTATAAAAACGTCGTCATGTGGATGAACAATATACTGGTTATTCACGTCTAGCGGATGAAAATAGGTGCCATTTCTACGGGCTGCTCTCATCGCTTCACCTTTTTCTGTGAAAAAAATGGATATTCACTAAATTTTGAAGAACTAGTTCTGAAGTATCGGATGTCAAAGATAGTTTTTTTTCTATAACACTACACTAAAACGTTAAATTTATTTCAAGTCAGTTGGTTATGTGGAAGTGTATTAAAATTGGACTGCAATATTTCACCCATATCCACGCAGCATGTGAAATCCAAGCTGGTAAAATAGAAACTACAGAATATAGAATAGAAGCTACAGAAACCATTCTTTATTCTCAGGTCGCAAAAAAATGTGAAATATGCAGGCCTCTCTAGTTAATGTATAATATACATTAACTACGCTAGCATATTATTGTCCTGATTTTGAAAATATAATATACTTTTGAAAGCTATGCGTTAATGTTATAATAATATATTGCACTTACTTGTAAAAATAAGGACGCTCATGTAAGTGAACAGCAAAATGACAATCTTCATTTTTTCCAGATACAGTTAATGCTGAATAACTGAAAATTGACTCTAGAAGAATTTCATGAAATGCAACTGGGAATCTTGGTAATATATTTAAATGCCTGATCGTTATTATCTTCCAAATTTATTACTGATAAAACCTTAATGCTGTCTAATGATCCTAAAAATGCTTACAATGCTATTAAAATCTTTACCTAATTATTTGAATTTACAATGTCTTTACTATCTAGGGTATATAGTAGAAGCGAAATAATAACTAAGATTCAAAAGATTTAGGCGATATTGGTTTTTTATCAAAGCCTGTGAAATTTCTAATCAAGTTTTCGAGGCGTTTTTGAAGGCCGTGTCTAGATTTACTAAAATTCTTCGAGTGCAGAAAAAATATTTTCAGTGAACCTATGGAAACTGGAAAAAGCGACTAGGTTTACCGAAATTCGGTGAGCTTAGACCAAATGTTTTTAATTTGCTAAGGCATTTCGATTTTTGAAGTAGTTATTCCAAACTTTGTCCTGAACAATACGAGAGGATTCTGAGTAAAGCAGGGACCTCTTTAAAAATGTAAATCAGGAAAGTTAACTTATCACTAGTAGAATCTGACTAATATAATTAAAGAAAAGTGAGCTACTCGAGATTAGTAGAAAATGATATCTCAGTTGAATAATCTAAATGTTTCCTAATTGATTAGTAGAAAATTAATAATTTCGTAGCGAAAATATATGAATTTATTTAGGGTTGCCTATATTAATTGAGGGCTTGAAAAAAGCATCTAGGTAAAGCTCATAAATGAAATTTTGAATGAGAAACAATAGTACATTGTGAACCTAATGAAACAGCCATCTCATGAAGCTGTACAAATGGGTCACTAGAATTGCTGTATATGGCTTTGTTGTGAACAGTTTCGAAGTCAGGGCATTTTTTTCGCTTACTCGAATGAATTGATTCTAAATTATTGACAGTTTTATATTAACGAATGGATTACAACTGTAAAAACTGTGTTGAATACTTTAATTATTCAACACGATTTTATGGCAGTGCGTTCAATTATTCAACTCTTGAAATTACTCACTGGTAAACTCTCATTTTTAGTTCTTAAACATTTCATCTTCGAATTTCCTTTTGTTTTCATCAACTTTTACAAAGCATTTCTTTTACACACAGTTCTTCCCTCTTTATTTCTATCTTAACATGCACAAGAGCTACTAAATAATCACCTAATGTTAATTACTACGCATTAATCTGATACCTAATTTGATACGTATTATAAGTTCGACTTCATTTACTTATTTTATTTTGTTTATAGATTAGATTATTAGATTAATCAAGTATTCTGCCAACAGTGCTTGCACAAATTTGTAATGACTCTGTATTATCCTGTTCCTTAGAGGGATATTTAGCCCTCGGGACATTTTTGAATAAATACAAATACAAATACAAATTGTTTTTATATTGAAAACATTTTTAATTACGTCATATTTATACGTCATATTGAGAAAAGTTAATTTTAATCTGCTCCTGAAAAGAAAATTAAATTGTTTCAATTTGTTCCCAAGATACAACATTGAAAAAGAATCTTCAATTTTCACATCATGCACTTGAATGCTCTTAATACTTTATTGCTTCTACGATGTACTTGAGATGGTAAATACGTTGTAAATTTAAAGAATTATCTGAAGGTTGTACGTTCTGTCGGTGATAAATTTAATACATACAAGAAGATCTGGTGATGAAAAATTTTGAAACTATCATACTTTCTCAAAAAGATAGTGGTTAGCATATATGAGACTGTCTAAAAATATATCATTCATCAGACACTGAATTTTTGAAAACTTAGATTTTAGTTCACCACCTGGAAAAAAATGAATACCGTTATTTTACTACTTGCCTGTATCTCGTCCCTTCATTTTGCAAGTAAGTATAACATAAGATTTTTATTAATCGAATTGTGTCTTTCCAAAGGGATCGAACATTTTTTCAAAAATAAGATTTTTAGCCTGACGAATCAAATACAATTTTTCACATTTTGTTACATTACAATAAAAAAAAAGTTTTCGTACATTTTTTTTATTTTGTGCAGTATTTTGAAATCGATGGCTCCAAATATATATTGCCTTTGCTTTTTTTCTGAATTTGAAATGAGAACTTTTAAAACGGTGTAAAAGAGGAAACATGGGCAACGATGAAAAAATACCCTACATTTTCTGTGCCTGGATGAATTATTCCAATCAAACTTTTCAGGCCTCCATTCCACACTATAGTGGATCGGGAGCAAGATTTTTTTATTTTCGAAAAATAAAAGTATACTTTTGATCAACATTCAAAATTGAAAAAACGCACCTTCCAATCAAACTTGTAATGTATCAATTTAGAAAGGCAATTGCTAGACTTTATTTTCTCCTTCCATTTCCTGAGAAACTCATGGCATTTTTCAATTCGGCTTTTCTTCAATTCATCACTGTTAAAATTATTAAAAATTGGGTTTTAGAAATTCTATATTATCCATAATTGATAGTATCTAACTTTTTAATGAATGAATCAAATTCTTTATATAATTTTTTATAAAAAATATTTTTCATTGCAAAATTTGAAGAAGAATCTAGAACATTTTGAGGTAATTTTTCGAAATTTTTGTATCAAAATCTTAATTTTAAAGTTCAAGAGTAGAAAAAAAATGTAAGAATGTGCATGATGAAGATGAGAAAAATTCAAGATCTTTGCTTTAACATTATGTTCAATCAAGACGGACGAATACAGTAGTATTGCGATTTGTATTTGAAATGAGCACAAGTAACGTTATTGTTCAATAGAAATCAAAATAGTATTTTAAGATGAATTTAAAATAACCATGTTTCTATCTCTTCATGGCATTATTGACAATTGAATACAAATTGCAAAGAAAAAAATCTTACCAAAAACTGTTAGCTGTAGCTAGTTCCGTTAAAAATTATGATTTTTTCCCCAATATCATGTTGGAAATTTATTGAAAAATTCAAAATTTGGTTTAAAATTCATGCATTTTTTCAAAAAATAATATTTTTGGTAGAAAAATAATTATTCTAGTTAAAAATTCATCTATTTGGTTGGAAATTTAACTATTAGGATGAAAATTCCTTTAAAAGTTAAAAATTTGATTGCAAATTCGTATATTTTTATATAAATTAATCTTGTTTGGTAGAAAATTTATCTCTCCGTTTCAAAATGTATTTTTTAGGTTGGAAATTTGCTTTTAATTACAACTATTTGGTTAAAAGTTCTTTTTTTTGTTGTTGAAAATTCATCATTTGACTATTTCGTTGAAAAGTCATATTTTGTGGAAAAATTTGTCTTTTTTGGTAGAAAATTCATCATTTTGGTTGAAAATTCAACAATTTGGTTGAAAATTCAACAATTTGGTTAAGAATTCATTTTTATGTTTGAAGATTCATCAATTGAGCTGAAAATTAATTTCTTTTTATAATAAATTAAACAATTTGTTGAAAATTCGTTTTTTAATTTAAAATCAATTTTCTGAGCTATAATGTAACTTATTTCACATTTTTCTGGAAAATGAATATTTTGGTTGCAAATTCACGTATTTTGTTGAAAAAGCGTGTTTCCCTTTGTAAATCCTATAAAATGGGAAAAATCTTAGAAATTTTCTGGATACTTTTTCGTTATATCAGAACTGTTCAAAAATCTTTTTGAGTTTCCTCGAGAAACCTAGAAAAATTATATGGATATATACTTAAAGCAAATAAATAAACTCAAAAAATGAATAGGTATTTGAAATTTTTAATTTGTATCAAAAAGGATTTTTCCCTCCAAACTAAAATTTGCCTAATAGTTATTTTTGCAACACCCACCTCAATAGTTGACGTTTGCATGCATGTAGATGGTGCCTAAAGTACCTTATTTGAGCAGACTGTGCGTGAAAAAATGTTCGCGCATGCGCAGTTTGAAGATGGCTTACTTTATACACTGGTGAAAAAGCTGCGCATGCTCACATTCGAGATGAGGTACTTTAGGCACTGGCACAGGTAACATTAAACACTGGTGTTGGTATCTTCTTGAAATAAATTTACATTTAACTTGAACAAATTTTTTAATGATCAAAGTTTTGTTTTTAGGGTTCCGTAGCCCCCCTCCGATCTCGGGGGCAAAAAAGCATGAACGCTACCTTTTTTTTTCAATAATTATTTTCCAAAAAATTTTTTTCAACAAATTTTTTTTTCTATGATTTGCGAAAAAGTGCCAGTTTTTCCATCTGTTTTTGGTGCAAAAAGTGACCGATTTTAGGTCGATGTCGTTGCGCATGCGTAGTGCCGACCTTTCCGGGCAACAGTGAAAAAAGTGGACGGATGGAGTGGAAAAAGTAAATGGAAGCAGTGACAAAAGTGAGACACAGTGGAAAAAGTAAATAAAGTGCAAACTGCTTCGTGTTACTCCGGGTGTGTTCGTGCTGCCTCGGGTGTGCTTGTGCATCGTGCGCAGCCACCTTCATTCTATTTTCCGACTCCGTCCCTAACCTAAAAACGCCGTCAGTTTCTCCGAAAATACGGTGTTATTGTTGCGTCAATCGACAAAAAATCGCCTTCTTTTTACACAAAAAACAGGTAAACAGAAACTAGCACTTTTTAAACAAATTATAGAAAAAGTATCGTGTCCCACACATTGAAATAGCGACGATTTAAAACTCGTGTGATAGCCACCCTCGCTCCGCTCGGGTAGCTAACTTCACACTCGTTTTAAATCTCCCGCAGGTGAATGATGCAATCACACGAGTTTCCAATCACCTACGCGCACGTGTATCACACGCTATTTTTTGCAACGCCCGTCCGAAAAATTTGTTAGGAGGTGGTAACGAAAAATACTAATTTTATATTGCATAGAGTTCATTAAAACAATAAAAAGAAAAACACTTTGGAAACATAATTGTTTGAAAAAAAAATGTTCTGAAAAAAAATTTGTGCAAAAAAAATTTTAAAAAAAAAAAATTGTGAAAAAAAAAATTTTGAGAAAAAATTTTTTTTTTGACTAAAAAAACTTTTTCGATTGAAAATTCAACAACTTTTTGTATATTCTTCTTTTTGGTTTGAAAGTCCTCCCTTTCAGTAGGAATTTCATATTTTTTTTATTAAAATTGCAACAATTCGGATTAAAATTATAATCTTTCTTGGTTGAGTTCTTAACTATTTTGTTTAAAATTCTTCTTCTTGGATGAATTTACGTCTTTTTGATTTGAAATTAAAATATTTTTTATTTCAAATATAAATGATTACATTTTTCGTTGAGAATTCCTCTTTTTTGATAGAAAATTCAACTACTGGGCTAAAGTTTGAACTATTTTCTTAAAAATTCACTTTTTTGGTAGAAGATTCAAATTTTCGGCTGAGGATTCAACGATTTTTTGAAAATCCGTTTTTCCTTGGAAGAATTCAACTGTTTTGAATGGAAAATTAAAAGTGGTTTTGGATTGAAGCGTCACCTATCACATTTTATTATTTAAAATTCGTTTTCTGATTGCCAATCCAACAACCTGGTCAAAAAGTTATTTTTGTGGTTGAAGATTCACAATTTTAGTTACTGGACTGGAATTGAAAGCTCAGTTCAGTAAAAGTTGTTCATCACCGGAGAGTCGTGAGACCGGTACTTCTAGATAAAAAGGTTCTCTAAGTACTTAAAGCTGTTGTTCTTGGTGGTTCGGAACCCACCTTAAACTGTAGGTCCCCCTTGTACCACCAAGTAAGTGTGTGGGGGGTGTGTAAAGAAATATGGAAGAGTTACAAAAAAATGTATTGCCTTGGGATACACATTAGAAGCTTCCAAGTATGGCTACAGAGAAATCAACTGCATAAATAATTCTTGTTTTTCTTTTTATAAAATTGTAAAGGTTTGTAAATACGTCATGATTTTGGAGGCGATGTGACCTCTCGTCATATAGACATGTTATTTTGTTCTTAAAATCAATCACTTTCACTTGTTTATAAAGGGGTGATAGGAAAAAATCTTGAATTACAAAATACACATTCTTCTTCACTTAAAGATTCCGATAACACTTCAAAATGTATATTTTCAAATCCAAAAACATTTCATTGAATAAAAAGTTCTTGGTTCGAAGAAATTGTTTTTCGTTGCAATGCAAATTTTCCGGTGTTCAATTTTTTGCAAATGTACAAAAAACATATTTTCTTTCCAACCAATTAAAATTCATTTTTAATTAAAAATGGAATAGTTCAATTTTCATTGTAAAACAAATCTCAAAAAAATTCCAAAAGTTGTCTGCGCATCCTATAAAAATCCATTATGTTATTTAACATTTTATTGCACTTAGTATCATTTTTTCGAGAACTCAGCTTGTTTATTTTTAAGTTTTTTGACGATTGAAAGCAGAATACGCACACAAAAAATTAATAACAAATTTGTATATCTTCTTTGAGTGAAAAACTGTTGTTCATTAATCCTTTCATAGCATGTGCCATTTGTCGACAAATTTAATTTTTTTATTCTTAATGTTATTGTTAACGAATAAAACAAAAACTACGCATCAGGTCATAAAATGATCAATAACGAATTTGTAGCTCTTTTTTCAGTGAAAAAATTTTGTCTATTTATTTTTTCCGCAGCTTGTGTCGTTTGTCCACAAATTTATTTTTTTATTTTTAATATTGTTCTTCACAAATAAAACAAAAAGTAGGCGTCCTAACAAAATATAATTTTCAAAAACTTGTGGATCTGTTTGGAGGGCACGATTTTTTTTATTCCTATTTTCTCGTATTTTTCTTCACTCTTGACTTTTTCTCATATCGTGCGTTGTTTGGCTTAAAATTTTCATTTTATTTAATTTTTTTAATTTTTAAGATGCTATAACTCTGATAATTTTCTGTTTATCTGATCAAGCCATCATAATAAATTGCTCGATTTTTCGAGTAGTATGAACATAGAACAACGAGGCCGATGTCGACGATGACGACAAAACAGACAGACAGACACCGACGTAAAAACTATTTTGTCTGACTCAGGGGGCCCTGAAACATCGACATTTGATAAAATCCGCGAAAGTAATTTTTCACATAAAACCAATACTTTCTCATTGACATCAGAATGTGAAAAAAATGACTTGAGATTAGGACAGTTGAGAAATATTGCTCCGCAAACCTAATAAATTTTAATTTCTTCTCCTGAAATTAGGCGCAGGATTATTGATGCAACCATCACATCGTAGAAGTAGTAGCCCTGTTCATGCACCAGATACTCCGCATCCTGTTCCTGAATTTCATGATGTTTACATAAAATTAAAAGGTGGCCCTATTCTCAGTGCACATCTCGAAAGTATGGGCGCAATTCCAATTCCTGATTGGGTAAGATCACCAAATGCGCCAAGTAATATACCGATAGACGTTTTTGTACGAAGTTCTGATGCCCATCTTTTGATTGGAACTTTTGACAGAGGTGTATCTACTGGTAATCATAACGTTAGAAACAATAGCTGTTATATACCAATAACAGAGAATTTTGTTTTAGCAGCTTTTCTTGAGATTATTCATGAAGCACGGCACGTTGTTGGACAATCGAATATTTACATACGATTGAATGGCCACACTTATTGGGGAGTGCTAACGCGCGCATGTGGTCAAGCCTTTAACGTAATATTACCACCCAACTCGCTTCCAAATGGATGGTAGAACGTACACTCAGAACAAAATTTGGTTACGGTTACAAAATTATTTCGTTCAATATTTTTTGTTGGTTTCTCTACAATCTTATTGCAATTACAAAAACGGGGATTGGTAAAAAAATGATATTACTGTGACAATTATTTTAGTTTTATAAAATGAGAAATTTATGTATGACACGCGCCGACTAACGTAACTCCAGTAGGCGCGCTGAAGTAGCAATTTTGAGTAACCCAGGAGTAGGCGCGCCTACGAGTCACGTTCAACGCGCGTGTCCATAATTCCGACCGATAATAATATCATCGGATAAAACTGAATAAATCTACTTAAATAGTATTAATAATAATTAAATTTCATATTTTATTGAAATAGAATAATTTTCATGATAATTTCATACATTTTTCGGTAAACCAACCACTATTTCAGTAATAGCTGTAAAATTTCGAGAAAAACCACAAAAACTGTTTGAAGAAATAATTTTTTTACCGTAGCCCAATTTTAAATAAATTTGCGATATTATAGCAGGCGCGCTCAAACCAAAATTTGGCTTAATCCGGAAGTAGGCGCACCTACTAATCACGTTCGTTGGCGCGCGTCGATCATTTTGACCGATAGTAATAGCATAGGATAAAACTCAATAAATCTACTCAAATAGTATAATTAATACATAAATTTCATATTTTATTGAACTAAAATAATTTCCACAATAATGTTGTATAGTTTAATGACAACAAAATAAGTATGGATTGGGAAATGTAACTTGAGGTTCTCTGGTAGTGACTTGTGTGATTAGTTTTAATGTTCTGAGTGTTTTACCGTTAGGCACTTGGGATTTATTCAGGTAAAAGTGGTGGGGGTGATTTTCAACAGTTTTTCAATATTATTATGGGTTTTCAATTATAACTTGGGGGTTTAAGATCGTAACATTGGTCACTATTTGAAGTTTTTTTATTTTTTAGCGTTTCGCGTAGAGGTTCTTTGGACTGAGAGCGCTTTGTGTGATTATTTCACATTTTTTAACTTTGAACAATCGAACTTTCGTTTGTCCGACTAAACAATTTTCCTAGTGTACTCTCGAATACATCATATTTGTACTAGTATATCATCTTGTCAGGGCGCTTCAAAAGTATAAATTTGATGATTGAGAAGATAACATATAGAAAAGTTCCCTTTTGGGATATAAAACAATCAACTGTTTTTAAATCAAAAGGGTGTAGTTTTGTTAGATCTATAACTTTTATGGTAAAATTTTCTCAATACCCTTCGTAATATAGATCGAAAATAAGAAATTTTTTTTTCTTCACGCATATACGTTTTGTTATGTGTATGATTGTCTCATCCTGGTACTGGTGAATGAATTAACATAATTATGTTTGACATTGATACGATACACTTTACGCGCAAACTGTACTTCCGATCGCTGTACGTAATTTTATATGCTAATTGTACTTCCTGTTTGTTAGAGGGTTATCTGTTCCTCGAGACTTAACTGTAATAAATACATACGTAAAATAGCATGGTTGTTTACATGTGTTTACCTGCGTTACCCGGAAAATAAATACTGTATATGGCAAAAGGTTTTAAAACGAGAAACACTGATATTAAAAATGTTTATACCAAACACAAATATTATCACTTGATAATACGGTGTGTGAAACTATGATTTCTTAGATAGGAGTAAATGATATCGACGAAAAAAAGGACCTTATGTGTAAGTCAAGGAAAGGGTTACAACAGTGGATTTGTTTACAAGAATTTTTTATGAGAATGAAAATTGTTCTTAAATGGCAATCTACTCTAGCGAAATATTTGTTGAGACATGGAAATCAATTATTCGGCAGAAAAGAACAATGATGTTCAACAAATGTCAGATATCTCGCCACTTTTTCACAAATCAGGCCATTTCCTTCTTACTGCGTCACGTAATCGCTTCAAAACTTCTTGGTAATAGTCTTTGTTTACCGTCAGAACTTTTCGAGCGTATATGAGATGCACAGGACCTTGCTGTTTCCACATTTTGTAGTGTTTTATACGTTGCTGGCCTGCCAGCACGATTATCTCTTTCCACTAAAGTACAAACACTTTTGAATGGCCTAGACCACTCTTTAATTTGAGTAGCTTTTATAGACTCATCATCATACACTTTTAAAATCATAGCGATGGTTTTCGAACATGAATGACCGAGCTTTTAGGCCAAACTTAATGCAAAGCACTGGTTTGTTCCGTTCCGTCATCTTAAAATGCGACGCGAACGAGGTCAGACGTTTACGCAACTACGTACTCTAAGCGAATACAAATTTTCCGAATCATATCACTTAGTAGGGGGCCTAACAGAAGATTTCTTCTACCTAAGTAATAGCATAAAATGTGTAAGCATTCATAGTGTTCCTAAACCGGCAATCAACAGGACGTCCTGAGTCGGCCCCTTTTATTTTTCGTTGATTTTGTTATTATTTGTGTGTTACTTCATTTTGTTGCAGATCAATTCCATGTCACTCGTCTCTTATTGTTTTTTTTTTAGTTTGGTTGTGATATGTCTGCATGTTTGCAGATTATTGTAATGGAGAAATGTTTTCATCCGATAAATAAACTTTGACAATAATCTATATGTTTTTTCATTGTAAATGGTTCAATTCTCCATTTCCTCTTAAAACTTAATTATACTGCCCTTCTTATTGAATTCAAGCGTACAAAATTATGTGCCGACTCAGTACCAGGTTGTACCGGCTTAAAAGCACCATTTTAAGAAATAGCAAAAGTCGACTTCTTCACTGTGCGCTGCACTGCAACCGCAAAAATCAATCCACACTGCTCCGAACAACATATAATTGTAGATGAAGGTTCGTGGTATCTGAGCAAAGACATTACAGCGCCACTAAACCCTTTTTAACCTCTGTTTTCGACAAAATCTCTCACTGTGCCGATGTAGGACCACTCTGCCCTATATATTCCTTATGATTTCAACCAGAATTTCCATCTCCTAGGGGCTGGAATCTTGAAGTTAGTGGGGAGGCTTAAGCGTGTGGGACAGGGGGGGGGAGGGTCAAACGGACCTCGTCCTGTACGTGTATGGCTATGCATATAAGGATCCCTATTAACGGGCTCTCCGAGTATGTATGATTGTAGAAGGTAGAATATGGTAGAAGGGTGGAAGAGCCTAACTAACACGGGCCTTCTGTGTCCCTGGGTCGAGGTTGCTTCCGGAACCATATCCAGTTTTGGAATCGGGTTGGAATCAGTTGTGCCACCAGTGTGGCCAATGAGTCCCCCAAGAAGAACAAAAGCATCAACCATTCCTTGAAAAGGAAAATAAAGAGGCAAGCGCAGCAGGCCAGTAAAGCAGCTGCGAGGGCTGGAAAAACGGCAGCCACAACGCCGACAACCAGCACCGAAGCTCAGAAGGGAGGAAGGCGCTCAGAGGATACCCCACTGGGGGGGGGGGGCTGAGGCTATGAAGAGGCTCAAGACAACCTAGCAGCCGGTGAACAGGGAGTTGTCGGGGGCTGGACAGACAGCTGCCAAGAAGACTAACCCCCTGACGGTGGTGGTGCCGAACAGAACAGAAGCCACCTGGAGGGTGCTCAAAAGAAAGTCCCAAGATCAGTGACCGAAATTCGAGACCTCCTTCTGTAGGGGAGGGATCTTCGTATTCGTCGCTGCAAACCCAGCGCCTGAAGCTTGGCTATATAATACGGTAGCTGAGACAAGGCCCTGGAAAGGGGCAGACCTGAAAGCAGGTGGGGTTGAATTGATTCACGACAGGCCCCAGGAAGAAGACTCAGCAAGAGTTACAAAGTACCTCCTTGTTGTCAAAAATTCTGAGTCTCAAACGAGGGCTCTTGTGGTCCGCAACAACAGGCCCTTCTATCAATTTGGACATGTCAACATTAGGGTTGCCAGTTAAGGACAGGAGGAGCCTGCCGGGACGCAGGAAGACCGGAAGTGAACCTAAAATGACTGCCCTTGGTTGATCCAGGAACCTTGGTTAGCTTAAAATACCGTGAGGGGCTTAAGGAGGGGGGGGGGCTGATTTTTGTTACAGAGACATACTGGCGAAGGGAGTTTTTGTAGTCCGGGGAGTACGCAGACGTTTCGTTACTTGGTCAGGGAGGAAGTCATCGACATCACTTTCTGTACCGCCTGTTTTAGAGACAATATTGAGTAGTGGAGAGATAGAGATCACGCACAGATAGAGTTCAAGTTGAAATCCTTCGTATCTGCAAGCCGTAAGTGGGCCTGAAACCCAAGAAGAACGGACTAGGACCAGTTTTTCACGTAACTCAGTACTGCACTCCCGGAGGTGCCCACGTCAATTAGAGACGTTGATACCCTGGAGATGACAGCCAAGATTTTCGCGGAGGCCATCAAATATACTTATTAATGTAACTGTCGGTCCACAAGATTCCAAAAGGCTGGGGAGACACACTGGTGCAACAGAAAACTAGAAGAGCTTCGCAGAGAAACCAGAGAGAGGTTTAGACGTGCCAGTACTGGCAAAACGAATGAACTATGGACCCCATTTACGACGATGAGGGATGAATACAGGGGTGCCATACGTTAAACGCTGTGTCCTGACGGAATGGATAGGCACGAGAGTAGTCTTCATTCTGGAAGCAAGCAGGATCGGTTATATTTCATACAATGATTTCCGTCCCATCAGACTTACATCTTCCCTATTAAAAACTGAAAACTGAAGCAGAAGGGTCTCGTGATTGCAACCTATATGGATATCGAAGAAGCTTTCAACTACATCTTCAGAGTGGTGATCAGGCGGCCATGATTGCACATGGTGTGCCTATTGTAGTCGTGGAATGGATCTGCCACATGTTGGACAACAGGAACCTAACAACGACGAAGGGTGATACCACTTTATGTGGAACCGTTGACTCGAGGTGTCCACTGAGAGGCGAATTATCGCCCTTTCTGTGGTGCTTGGTAATGGATGAACTGCTTCATCTGCTCACGAGTCAGGGCTGCCACGTCATACGCTACCTGGACGATGTATTAGTTATGGTGCGTGTCCAGCTTCTGGACGTGCTCTTTGGATTAATGCAGCAAGCACTGGGGATAGTGGATTCTTGGTGCAAGAAGACTGGAGTACCGGTCAATCTGAGTAAGAGAGACGCAGTTGTATTCAATAGACGGTATGAGTGGGGAACTACGAGTACACTGAAATTGGGAGGACAAAAGCTGGAAATCAAAGAACGAGCTAAATATCTAGGAGTCATCCTATATAAGAAACAGTCATGGAACGAGCACCTGCAAAACAAGTGCAAGAAGCTAGTAGCAACTTTATGGCTTCGCAGGAGAGCCATAGGGAAAAGCTGGGGCTTGAAGCTGGAGAAACTTATGTGAATTCACACAGCGATACTGCGATTCAGGCTAACCTATGCGACGGTTGTCTGGTGGAGCAGGGGTCGAACAGTCCATTGTGAAGTTTCCGCGGCAAAGAATCAGGGGACTGATTCTAAGAGGGGTCACTGGTGCCTCCAAGTCGACACACACAATGGCATTGGGGGCACTTACTGGGTTGGAGCCCCTCCATCTCACCATCAAGGCCGTGGTTGTGAAGGTGGCCTGGAGATTGAATATGGTCAAAGGCGGAAGGATCTCGGCGGCAGTGCGGATACCGACCTACATCGCGAATAGCCCGAACTTGAGCTTTCTCAGGGACAAAACACACACTCGCTATCTCTTCGATAAGAAGTATCGCGTTAGCCTATCCTCAAAGGAATATCGGGTTAACGGCGACGAACACAAACCCAGTGATTGGGACAACTGGTTTACAGATGGCTCCAGAAACAAGGAGAAGGCAGGAGCCGGCGTACATCGTAGAAGAAGTGGAATGGGCTTCACAATCCTGATGGGGTCCTACGCCATAGTTCTACAGCTAAGATTATGACCATTCTTCAGTGCGCCTACAAAGCACAGGAGTGTGGCAACAAAAGAAACATCCGTATTTGCTCAGACAGCAGGGCTGCTATTGGCCCTGAATGAAACAACGACTATGTCGCTCTTGGTATGGTAGTGCTTCGAGGCACTGAACAATCTAGCGACGGTAAAGCGAGTGACTCCACTTTGGATCCCTGCAAACAGCGGCATCAAAGGTAATGAGATATCAGAATTTCTATTTCAAACACATTTTTATCAAGAAATCTGGATAAAATTATCAAAATTCTAGTTGACATAACCAGACACCTACTTAAAAAAAAAAAAAAACCATTACATAAAGTTGCCCCGGCGATGGCTGAAGTGAGATCCCAAACAATTGAGACGCAGCAAAAGTTAACTCAGCTTTTTTGTGCAGTAATAATAAAAAAGCAATACCACGATATAGCAATTTTTTCCTTTTTCTTATTTCTCAACCTCAGACATCGAAAAAAAAACAATGTGACATAGAACATTTTATTTTTTAATGAACATCTGCATGTCAAGCCTTTCGGTTTTATAGTGATCCAGAAAAAAAGAAACGTTTTTGTTTTTATAATTTGTTGCCCACTGATAATATAAAAGCAATACTATAACATAGCAATGTTTATTTTTTATGCAGATCAACATGCCAAGACCTTCAATGTGAGCAACCCCCGAAAGAAATTGGAATAATAGAAAAGCTTCCGGCAAGATCGTCTTGAAATCGAAATATCAGAATTTTTCTTCTTCCTTAATCTTCGATGAATTATTTTTTCTTGTTCTCAATCTATGATAGAAAAACATTACAATGACATGGGAAATGTTATTTTATAATGGGAATTCACATGCCAAGATCTTTAATTTAAGTCATTTTCTAAGACTATAGATCTAACTTGAAAGATTCCAGTATCATGGCCTTTGATGAAAAAGAATGTGAGTATGATATAGAAAATTTGATTCTTTATTGCACATCTGCATGCCAAGGCCTTCAATTTGAGCAGCCTTCAAATGAAATCAGATAATTTTTAAAGTATAACAAATCCTGTACAAAAAAGGTGCTCGCTATTAATGTATATGAATTCTCATTCTCTAGAAAATTATTTGATGCCTACAACTGATTATAGTTCATCCCTCAAATATTGGAAAAAAGATTATTGAAATGATGTTTAACAATGATTAAGAGGATGACCCTTGGAAAGAATTGCACTGTTAGAAAAATCGGTATTAAATTTAATACAAATGTATATGAAGTCATTTGCATACACGGTAGTGGAGATTTAATATACATTGAAAAATGAATAGCTGTACACTTTATATTAAATATAATATACCGGTCGGTATGGCAGCGTGCTTGAAATCTCAAAGTGCTTTTATTTCTTCAAATCTTATCAAATATTTGCGATTAAAGTAATGATCTAGAATTCGTCGAATGAATTCCTATTTATGATCAGGGTGCAACGTACATGTGGAACTCTTCCCAAAATTTGCCCAGATTGGTAGAAATTTAATGTGAGTACAGTTGATTGTAGGTTAGGTCTGTCACTCATTTGCGTAACTGAACTTTTCTACTTGAAATCCAATTTTGTTTTTGGTTAACTGGTAGAACATTTCATGTTTTATTATTGAATATAAAAAATTACTGCTAATCTTATTTTGATTTTGTTTGAAATAGAATTATCTGAGCAATTATCATGAATGTATATGAAATTTAATAAACACGTACCTATATAGCGATTTCATATACTGGAGATATTAATTTTAATATACATTACTATTTTAAATTTAATACTATGTAATAAGTTATAACACCAGACTAAAAGGCAAACACATCGTAAATTTAAAGAATGATCTCAAGGTTCAGGGTTCTAGCTATAATAAATATAGCAGCAATGATAAACGTGTTATCCAAGTTGAAAATCTTACTACTTTTGTTGTATTTTTAATCAAATAATGGTGAGTATATAAGAAAAAAAATTCGAAAATGTATCAGTCGGCGTTCATGCGATACTTCGAAATTCAAGTTCAAACTTACCATCACTGCCTCTATTTGGAAAAACAATGCACATCATCGTACTAATACTTACCTACATGGTCTTCCCTAATCTTTCAAGTAGGTGTAATATGGTAACATGAGAGCATTAATTAAAATTTCGAGATATCGAAAACTATATCAATAACGGAATCTCAAATTAAAAGTCTTCCTGCTTATCTAAAGGGAGAGAAGTCCATTAAACTTTTCTTGATTATGTATTCAAAGAGTCTTGGATAAAAAAGGATCCCTGAATAAATGTGACATATTTTCCATGAATTACAAGGTGCAGATTAACTAAGGAATAGGTATAAGAAGTTTTGTAAGTTTTAGAGTGAACCTAGAATTAAAAAAGTTCAATAATTTTTATAGAAAGTTTCATAGAAAATTGATAAAAAGTTGTGTAGGAACTAAATCTGAGTTATTAAGTGATTGTGTACTACTGTAATGTAAGCTTTAGAGAACGCAGTTTTAGAAAACCTTGCTGCGCAGTTGTTTAATTACTAAGCATGTTTGAGAGTGACGTCAGTGATATTTCACTCAACACTCTGCTGCTCGCGGTTTTGAAAACAGCTATAAAGCAATATATGTGGGTTTAATCAAACCTAAAAATAAATACTGTAACCGCTTTTTTCTGAAATAAAATATTCATTTCACTTGTCCATTATTTAGAACTGCAAGATAAGACATCAGCTGGTAAAATGTAAGCTATAACTTTACAGCTCTTTGATTTAACTTGTAGTCCACAGTGGGTTGGGGGAGGTAGTTAGGAGTATAATCGATCTTTTGCTCCCTCCCTTTTTGTCAGGTGAAAGCCATATATCCTCGAATAGCAATCATAACGAGTTTCAGAGATGGTCTCAAAGAAGCAGGGTAGTAGGACGCACAACTTTGGACAAAGAGGGGGGTGAAGGGAATATGCGAAAACAAGTAATGTTCAAGGTTTGGCACATTTGATCACTGACGACTTGACATTATTTTGAAGACCTTGGAATTCAGGGATTTCTCAGAGCTGATGGAATTTCACGATTTTAAGAAATTCAGATAATTTATGGAATTTCAAAAACTTCACAATAACACAAGGCATTCAGGGCACATATGTGGGAAATTTTTATTGAATAGAAGAATTCAGATAATTCAGGGAATTCGGAGGAAATCAGAAGATTTCAAGGATTTTACGAGTTATGTTGAAAATGTTAAAGATAATTCAAAGGAATTAAATGTCAATTAAAAAAATTCCCCCCAATATAATAAATCAGGGAGTGCTAACTACTAAATCTATGTTCTGTTAAAATGTGTAATAGAATCGAGGGCTAAACTCACAGAAAGTGAATGATTCTTGTAAACGATCAATGGAAAGAGTGGTTGCTTCAGACGTATATTCGAAGTGTGTTTTATTAGCATGTAGGTGTCGAATTTTCCAATATATAAAAACTTAATGAATCTCCACTTTTTCTCACAAAATTAGGTGCAGCGGAAAGAACACCTGGTAGAAGTGTTATTCATTTTCATCCACCTGTCCAGATTCCTCAACCTGATATTCCTTTATACAGCAACGTTTATATACAATTGCGCAGTGGCCAAGTTTTCATTGGAGTCCTCGAACCTTACGACCGTGACCTTGAACAGCCTATCTGGGTTACATCACCACACCAGCAATTTCATTCACCGGAGAAGGTTTATGTAAGACTTCCTAATGGCGATGGTTATGTTGCTAGGCTCGAAATTTTGCCTGATCTGCATATTGAGAATGTTCTAGATTACAGTTCTTATATACCAATAGAAATTAACGTTGTTCTAACATCATTTCTCCGGCCTATTATTGATCGGCCAGGAAACTTTCCTGGAAAAACGGTGATCTACGTACGAATGCCATATAGTAACAAAACTTATATGGGAGTACTACGTCACGGAGACGGCCGACGCCCCGACTATATTCTCTGAAAATCTGATGAAATCTTGATGGTATAATATTCTTCCGAATATTGTATATATGTAGTAGCGTGCGTGCACTTAAGCCTTTTCCTTATTTAATAAGGAAGAGTAGATTGTATTAAAAGGATATTCAGAACATAAACATTGATTATGGAAATACTGTGCTGATTACAATCGATATGCCAATATTTAATTTGGAAAAAAAATAGTTTTTGAACACACAATGTCACTGTCTATACTTTTTAATTATTAACAAATTAGTGTAATTTATTAGTTTGAAACAAAAATCTAATCGATATCTTCATCAATCATAAACGCTAGAAGCATGAAGTCCACTTGGCTCCCAGATTGTCTTAATTTCACTGCTAATATACAGCTAACGGTTTGCGGGTATCAATCTGGAGTGGGATCTTTTTCCAGGTAGTGAAATAAAATTATGAGAAGATTAAAGTCTCAAATACATAATCATCTGTAACCACCCCCCGTAGTTTTAATGGAACAATTCCAAAGAATCTCCATGTAAAACAACTATACAATTTTTATATTGAAAGCTCCAGGTTGTGTTCTCAACCTCATAGTAATATTTAGAAATTCACAAAATCCAACCCTACTCTTTCAACGAGACAATTCTAAAGTGCTTTCATCAACAACGAAAATTAGGCCTCAGAAATGAAAGCAGCTAAGATGGGGTTCATTTCTAAAGGTGACTCGTGTGCCTGTGTGCAAATTTAAAATTTAATATCTGTTGTACATGGAGAAACAGTAGAATTGTTCTGTTAAAAGTGTTAGGGGTGTTTTTTAACGGCTTCTGGATATTATCTAGTTGTTGGAAACATAGCCTGAAGTCTCTTTGAGGGAACTGGTGTGAATATTTTTAATTTTTAAATTTGATAGTTGTTTTGCATGAAGACACTTTGGAATTATTTCTTTAAATGTGTCAAGGATGGGTTTTTGGGGTTGTTCAATATTATTATAAGGCCACAAACATAACTTAGAGTTTTTTGAAGGTGATTCGTATAATAATTTGAAATCTTAAATTTTTATCATTGTTGGTATAAGAGTATGAGTTTTGTTTGCTGCGGACACTATTAATTGGACATGTTCTTCAAATAAAAATTTAGAAGGATAGTTAAATCCTAGATCACGGATTGAGTAAATTCGCTCTATCCTGACTGCTTGCAAATCATAATCAAAGAGAATTGCTTTTTGTATTTTATGAAAGGTCATGATTTAACATTCATTGAAATATAATTCCAGACGCATATAAGCGCACCATTCCATGAACTCCATTAGAATCTATGACAATGTTCAATAATACTATAAAAAGCGTAGGCCCTAAATTCGAGTTTTATGGAACTCCAGCTGATGGAATGAAAGGGTCAGAGCAGAAGCCAGCATATTGTACGTAGTTTTATCTATTAGAACGAAAATCCTGCAACAGGATTGCCAGGTCGCCTGGTAAATCAAACTTATGAAGCTCCTTGATAATCTTTGCATGCGTTAGCTTTTCAAAGTATTCCAATATGTATAAATATACAATATCAACTTTTGCTCCTTCTCCCAGCAATTCGGCAATAAAATGCATGAATGCGGATGCTTCAAACTCATGAGAAAATTTTTATATTGCATTTTATTGAATTTCCTTGTTTTTTTATTCACTGCGAGAGCACAAGCATCAAGGCATTATTAGTAAAGTAAATAAAGTAATGTTAAATAAATAAGGTATCTTAATAATTCTTATGACTTCATTTTAAACTAGGAAGTTGTAAAAACTTTGCGTTGGTGGAGGTGACGAAGCATGATCAAAGAGCAGCTACTAAGCCTATATTGACAAGTTTCACAATGTTGCTTTCATATTGTTTTCATGATACTGGAAATTGTGCACAATAACCTTTTATCAAACTCTTCTATTCCTCACGCTTTCCATTTCTATAACATTCTTTGAATTGATATTGTATGTACAGTCCTAAATAAATGTATATATTTTCACAAAACAATTTGTAGCTTTTCACTATCTCATTTGTGGACATTTTCTACTCATTTTTAGTGAAACACTTTGGACTAATTGTATTAGTAGAGTATCACTGGTAATTCGTCAAGTTGTACTGATTTAGATTAATTCGCATACTCGAAAAAGTTCTCACAATATTTTTGGATTTTGTCAGATAAAACAGGGTTTCAAAATGTATGAGATGGGAAACTATGCAGAGACCATTTTTTTCCTCTTTCTACGCAGAAAGCAGTTCTTTTTCAATATTTTTATATCTTTAATGTGTAGGCAGTTGACCTCGTGACGGACAGATTCTTCTATAAGGAAGGTACTGCTGAAATTTTAACCTATATAAATTAAAACGTTTCTAGGGTAGTAATTTTTTATAGCATTATTTTGACCCTAAAATTACGTCACTCAGTAAAAAAAAAAAAAAAAGAATTAAAAAAATTCTGCAATTATTGAGAATTTGTAATTTTTTAATTATTCTAGATATCTGCAAATCAATGGCAAAGTTTCTTTGAAATAGCAAAAAGCTATGTAACGCTTTTTCCGACTTTTCCCTGTAGTTTTTCACCATTATGTAACAATAATCTAGACCCGCCTCCCCCCAAAAAGTCTTACGTAATTTATGCACAAGCCCTCACCACAGAAAACCTCTTTTAAGTGTCGTTTTTACAATTCAATTTATAATAAATACACACTATTTAGGAATTTTGAACAATATTTATTTTCATTTCAGCAATGTAGAATTTGTTGAATAGCTGCACAAAATTCATGAACTTTCATAGAAATAATCTTTTTGCACAAGCATAAACTCAAAATTTATGTAAACATAACATCAAAGTAAAAGAAATGAAAACACACGATCGAGCACCAAACCTAATGTGCTATAAAACCAACTTCAAAGTAGTAAACTGTTCTGACAAAAGTAAATGAAGATGCCTCGCCATAAAAGGTCAAGCCATTTCATAATTTAGCAAACAAACAGTGAAAAAAAGTATGCATGTGGGAATAAATAAAAGTGTCGCATTGAGAAAAAAGTTTGACACGCTCGCCAAAGAAGTGAATATCGACAAGAATAATTGTCAATATTTCTTTCTTGATTTTTCACAGATGAGTAGTTATTACTCAAAGTAAAATGTGTTGATTATAATGGAACTTGCTTGAAATGTTACCTAGCTAATGAACGCCACGGATTTAGTCATAAAATCATCCCGCAACGTGATTACTGTAAAATGAATGGCTCCAAAGGTACATTATCCGAGACATACACATCTAAGCATGTATCGTTTAAAGGAACACCTCAGCCACCACTATATATAAAGCGTATAGCTGCTGCATTTCATGTACCCTTTGCACAGTCAACTTTGGACGACTATGTGAAATCATTGGTTGCTTGTATTGCTAAGTTTACGCAAATAACGTTGAAGGAATGTCGGTCTATTGTAAAGAAAAGTTGCATGGAGAATAAAGATCTAGTAGGTGAGAGAACTACAAAAGAAAACGAAGTTGACGTAGTAGAGAAAGAAAAAATAGGAAAAAAAGAAGAAGAGAAAGAAAACGAAGCAGAAAAATAAGAAATTCTAAATACTGTAGTCAGTTAGGACTGGACTTGGCATACTCGCGGTTAAAGATCAAATCATGATGTTGGCAGTGCCATTGAAGTCAAATTTGGATTCGTGATAGATTTTTACTTCACGACTAAATTTTGTTTCGCATGTTCCATAGAAGCAGCTAATTTTGCCGAAGACTCACCAGACCATGCTACACGGCAACAAGAATACGCTGCTGACTGCATAAATAATGACTTTTCACAGCACGTCTGCGGAAAGTTCGATTTTCCGTGGCTCCATAGACTCTGGAAAGTCGCCGATTTCTGAGCTTCCCACTTTACACCACTAGAGTTTGTAAAGTATGCTACTTTACACCTCTAGAGGTTGTAAAGTAGCCAAACGAACAATGTAATGAGATGTATAGAAAATACGACTTACATTAATCGTCGTTTTCTAACCTCACTCTGTTACTGTTTCTTACCACTCTTTGGTGTGGTGTGGTGTGGCATGACACATGACAATATGAATAATTGTAACAACGATTAATATGATTAGTGGTGATCAAAATGAATAAATAAATAGATTCACTTATTTATTGAGAATCTCACCCTGAAAATCGAACTTTTTCCTTAGACTCGCTGTGAAAAGTACTGTACTTGACATGTGAGAAGCAGGCAATCCCTGATTCGTGTGATGTCATCACTCGCCTTCGGCTCGTGACGCCAACTTCACACTCATCGGGAATTGCCTACTTTCCACACTTGTCAAGTAAATAGCTATTGTTTCTTCAGGATGAACGGAAACTTCAATATCAGAAAAAACGGTTTTTGATCCACTGCATTGCGTTCAGATGGACATGCGTAAACTTGCAATCAGCTTGCCAGTCAAATGTATATGGTTCAGAATATGAATTGATAAAGAATGAATGTATAAACCATGTAGAAAAGAGGTAAATAATAGTATATTGTGCTACAAGTGCGGAAAGTAGGCAGTTCCACACGAGTGTGAAGTTTGTTGTACGAGCCAGATGCGAGTCGAAGGGGAGTTGTAGGCGAGTCGTAGGCGAGTTGGAAGCGAGGCGAAGTCGAGCTGTAAACGAGCCAAAGACAAGCCGGAAACGACCCGAAGATGAGCCGATGGCAAGTACTGTAAACTTCACAAGAGTTGTAACTGTCTACTTTCAGCACCTGTTGCACACGATATTTTTTGTAACAAATGCAGGAAATTTTGGATTTGAGAAACAATAAGAATAATCTTTTTGGAAATTTATGGTAAAATTACCAAAAATTTCCGGAAATTTCTGGTGTATATGTATATTACCGAAAATTCCCAGAAATTCATTGTATCCAAAGCTTTTTGGAAAAAATCCGAATATTTCCAAAATTTCCGGAAAATGCTAAATTTCAAAAATTTCCGGAAAATGCTAAATTTCCAAAATTTCCGGAAATTTATGAAAAGTTGCTAAATTATCGGAAATTTCTGGTCTCCAAAGCTTTTTGGAAAGATTCCAACAATTTCCAGAAATTTATGGAAAATTGCTAAATTTCCGGTAATTTATGAAAAATTGCTAAATTACCGGAAATTTCAGGTAGTCAAAGCTTTTTGGAAAAATCTGAAAATATCCAAAATTTCCGGAAATATATGGAAATTTGCTAAATTTCCGGAAATTTATGGAAAATTGATAAATTTCAGGTACCCAGAAATTTCTGAAATTTTCGTTAATTTATCGATAATTGATGGTAATAGATCAGTCATTTATGGTAACTTATCACTTCGAGTTTGTCCAATCACTACTCACTACTCACAATCAGTCTCTCAATCGTCAAATCATAATGAAGTGAGGTTATTATTTTGGCAGTCCTGGAAAGTAAATCTGAATCGAAATGCGCAAGCGCAACAGTAAGAAAAAGTAATCTGGCTGGAGGTGCGCAAGCGCAGCAGCTAGAAAAAGTAATCTTGCTCAGAGAGCGCAAGCGCGCAGCAGCTAGAAATAGTCTTTTTATAACTGCTTTTTACCACGGCTTTGGAATTGGTCACTTCCCGCACGCAATACATGCCTCGAAAAGCGAACATTTCGTGCGTGCGTTACAGAAAGTATATTTCGTGTTCTGTTTATATATAATTTTTCAAAAATAGATATTTCATTGTCATTATGTTCTCTTTTTTTGCTCAGAGTATATAATGGACTTAAAAATATCGTGAATGAGGGAAGAGCTCGCAAAGTGACTCTTAGTGGAAGAGAATATGGTCATTCGAAAGAAATTTCTTTTCGAAAGCTCGCCGCCTATCATAAAGAGGCTATATATAGGAAAAAAGACGATATTCAGGTATGTTTGAATACTTTTGCAAAAATATCAAATCTGCTTCATCTGTATTACAAACGTATATCAGGGCGTATGGAAAAAAATAAAGTTGTTTGCGCGAAGTTCCAGTAGCAATGGAAACTTTCTTTTGGAAGTCAAAAACACCCCCTTGAAGTTTCATAACAAAAAATCCTTCTGTTTTCGCCTCGTAGATATAGCTAAAAATCACAGAAAATGAAGCACTTCTTGAAATTTGAACAGCAAAAAATTTGGTTTTGAGATTTAAATTAGCAATAAAAATAGTTCAAATCAAGTCGATTTATACCTGCATAGCGATAATTCCATTAAAGTATTTTTTATCCTCCCTCATTGACTTCAAAGTTTAAAAAAATCGAAAAAAGTCTACTTTTTCGCTATTTTCTTAGATTTATGGTAAATTTCTCGACTATTTGACTAAGAAATGTCTTATATACGTTAAGAAGAATGTATTTTCAATATGTTGCAACAATAATATGTAAGGAATGTTGATATTAAAATCATTTTCATTGAACTTTGAATTACAAGAAAATATTTAAAAGTGATATATTGCTCTTGATTTGACAATAAAATTAATTTACGTTACATGAATTATCAGAGAAAATAGTTCCTAAGTGACCTTGAATTTCAGAATATCGAAAAAAGTCGTCTTTTTCGCTATTTCTTAGATTCATGGTATATTTCTTGATTATTCGACCATATAATGTTTAATATACGTTAATCAGAATGTATTTGCAATATGTTGCAACAATAATATGTAAGAAATGTTGACATTAAAATAATTTTCATATACTTTGAATTACAAAAAAATATTCAAAAGTGATGTATTACTCTTGGTTTGACAATAAAATTAATTTTCGGTACATAAATTATTAGAGAAAATAGTTCTCAGCAAATGAATGTGTACTTACTTAGCAAAAAATGATTCAAATTTTTTTTGCCCTACCTCAGTGACCTTAAAGTTTGAAAAAATCGAAAAAAGTGTACTTTTTCGCTATTTTCTTAGAGTGACGGCAATTTTTGCTACCATTTGACAATGAAATGTCTGATATACGTCAAGAATAATGTATTTTTAATGTGTTAAATGGATAATATATGCAGAATGTTGATATTAAAATCATTTTTAGTGATTTTAAATTACAAAGAAATATCTAAAAGTGATATATTGCTCTTTATTTCACGACGAAATTAATTTCCGGTGTCTAATTAATTTTTTAATACTTTTTATTTTAATACTTAATTTTTTGAACCGAAATCATTTTTAGTTTCAACAATAAGCAAAATCTAAAATTGTTAATTTTTTAATATTAAATGATATTTTGATGCGTTCACGGTCCGCTCGGTAATCCGCAGAATAAAAAAAATATGGTTCACTGCGATTTTTGTGTGCATCAAGGTTTTGTTTACATTTTACCAATGCGAGTTTGTTATAAGAAAGCTAGAAGACTCAAATTTCAAACAGCATTTTTTTTCGCATTAAATTCAGTAACCATCATATGTGATGTGTTAGTGGTTTGAGTTTGAAAAATGTATTTGTTATGCGAATGCCCAATCATTGGAAATTACAGTGAGTTAAGTAACCGAAGATTACCTTCACACTTTAATGTAATGAGATACTATTTTTTCGAATGCGAAAAAATTCGAACTGAAAAGGAATCTAAAAGATACCCAAGTTTTTATGCTATTTCGTGTTTAGTTGTGAAAAGGCTGCAGGATATATGTAATGAAACTTTCATCCCAATTCTTACAGAAGCAAGAATCGCAAAGATCGATAAAACAGATCAAGATGAGTTGGAGAAACTGAAAGAGTCGCATGGAAGAGATAAAGATAAATCCTGGGACAAAAGCAAACTAAATGCGTTTCGTGCCAATAAATCAAAGTTATTTGATATTTCAGCTTGTAAGAGTGATAATGCTTCATGCACTTGTGAGATAGATGTTTCTGAAGCTGACAGAGTGCTTCTCTCAGATCAGCGATCTCCCAGGCCACTGAGAGAACCATTCAAGTCTCTTTCGGAAATTGATTCGGAACAATCAGATCATCATGAAGTAAAATTGAAGCGTTCGGTGACTGATGTACTTCAAGATCAAAGTGAAAAAGTTATCCGAATATAGCGTCAGAAGGTGCAAATTGAAGGTGAAGATTCTTACTGTGGCTCGATTAGGGATGACAATGTAAAAGACGATTACCAGCCCGCCGAAGAAGATGTTGATGAAGCATGGGTCCCTTATTGGAATAAATTTACAGATCAGACAAGATTAAACTGTCCAACATTTTCAAATGTCCGTGACAGATACGGCATCCGATACAGGTCTGCTGCTTTACTGGCTTCATCGATTTCACAGGACGTGAGCAAGTACATTCCAAAAGACAAAGGCTTAGTTTTTGACAAGAATACACTCCTTCGAGATACAACAAAAACTCATCAACTTCAGAAAGAGCAGCTCTCTGTGGCTTCAGAAATAAAGGCTTTTTACTTCGATGAAAGAAAAGACGAAACAAAATTAATGGATGGGACAAGTGAAGAAAAAACACGGCAAACAAAAAAACGGGATGAACATACTTCTCTCATTCAAGAACCATGAAGTACTTATTTAGAGCACATATCCTCATCATCTTCAGATGCAAAAACGATTACATATGATATCATTCAGTTTTTCTTTGACAAAGAAATTAATACCTTCAATGTAGATTATGTGGGTTGTGGCGGCTGCCCTAGGAACACTGGTAAACATGCAAGTATAATTCGATTGCTAGAATTAGGATTTGGTAAACTGCTGCAATGGAGTGTCTGCTAGCTTCATTGTAATGAGCTGCCATTCAAAGCTCTGTTTATAAAACTTCATAGAGGAACTCCTGGTCCTAACGATTTTTCTGGTCCAATCAGAAAAAGCGTAGCTTCTTGTGAAGGACTTCTGGTTGTGAACTTCGACGCTTTCGACAGTCAGAATTCCCCTGTAGTCAAAAGTAACTGCTAGATATATGGACTGCTTTCGAAGAAGGAGAGTGTTCTTAAGATCTTGCTCGAAAAAGTCCAAGGAAATTATCGCATGCCTGATGGTTGACCAGGATGAGTAGAACTCTTCGGACTTGTATTGGGACAGAGAATCCATCATTTGAGTTAAAAGTTTTACTTCAATTCATCATGAGAATATATGTCCCAATGTAGTTTGAAATTAAGTGTCAACCATCTATTAAAGAGGCAACGAAACATCGATGGGAAAGCATTTTGTTGAGTGCGTACTTAAAGGAAGATCTCACTGAATGTATTCAAACAGTAATACAAAATAAAGCATACTTTGCTCATCCAGAAAATCTTCTTCGCCCTATGCTATGTGACGAAAGGCAGAAAATCTGCAAGCTCGCAGTGTCTCGAATAATTTCTGCGAGACAATCAAGTGCGAAATCAAAATTAAGGAAATTCGAGGTTCCTTCGTTGAATTTTGACGCAAAAGACTACACGGAACTCATCGTTTAAAATATTACCGAATTCACAACGAAGGACGTAACTCATCTCATTTCCAAAGATATTTTTCATCTTCCATGCCATACTCGAGCAGCGGAAAGGTGTGTGAGAAAAGGCACATCCGCATCTCGGCAAGCTTACACCTCTGACGTTAGAAATTGAATCATCCGATCAAGATTCAAAAGTCGGAAAAGCTTGCCCATTTTTAAAACGAGAAAAGATTTTCTTTCGAAATTAAAATAGGGCGAACAAATTAAAATTAATGTCACAAATCAACATGAAAGTAGATTATTGATAATACTTTGATAATTTAATGACATTGTAACAAGCCAATATATGTTCGAAATATTTTTATTTTTTATTCTATTAAGAATATATTTCAAGAAATATATGATACTCGTATGTTGGCCACATGGTTGACAAGTCATATAATTTTAAGAAAATAGCGAAGAAATTTAATTCTGTCTCTTTTTTTAATCCTCTACATTATTCTGGCCGGATAAAAAATTATTCAAATTACCTCCTCACTTGTGAAGGTGTAAATCTAGGTACACTCGAAAACATGTGTACATTATTTAGACACCAAAAATTGATTTTCTTGTGAAATAAAGAGCAATATATCCCTCTTGGATATTTTCTTGTAATCCAAAACCAATAAAATTGATTTTAGTATCGACATTCTGCATATATTATTGGTGTCACATATTGAAAATAAATTCTTCTAAACGTATATAAGACATTTCGTGGTCAAATAGTCGAGAAATTTACCATGAATCTGAGAAAATAGCGAAAAAGTCGACTTGTTTCGATTTTTCGAAACTTCAAAGTCAATTAGGGAGGGTAAAAAATATTTTAATGGAATTATCGCTATGCATATATAAATCGAATTTCTTTGAACTATTTTTATTGCTGATATAAATCTCAAAACAAAATTTTGTGCTGTTCAAATTTGAAGAAGTGCTTCGTTTTTTTGTGATTTTTAGCTATATCTACGAGGCGACAACAGAAGGATTTTTTTATGAAACTTTAGGGGAGTGTTTTTGGCTGCCGAAGAAAGTGTTCATTGCTATTAGAAATTCGCGCAAACATCTTAATTTTTTTCGATACGCCCTAATGTATATGTATATGTATACACGCGATGTAATTATAACATTTTTTAACTAGGCAATAGAAGTTGCGAAATACGCATCAGTGTATCATGCTGTGTCCACTGATGAAGAACCTCAACACTCCAAATGTCCTGAAGGTCTATCTTCTTGGTGTTTCTAACAAGCAGCAATAACAAATAATAAATCACCAGAAGCGCATGCAGAAAGTGTACGTACGGCTTTGAATTAGGTTTGCTTCGAAAATATACTTGTATGTATGTATGTATACCATTAACCCATTTCCCTTTCGGGTAGGCGTTACACTACCCGATTTGGGTAGTGTTTTTAGGTGGATAGTTTCTTGTAGTAAATAACTACAAGTGTGGGCTCACCACACCCACGACACGCCAACAGCACGCAGTTAGTAGTATTCCAGAACGGTCAACCATCCAATTACTAACCGCGCTCAACACTGCTTAACTTCAGTGATCTAACGAGAACTGGTTTTTTCAGCGTGGTAAATATACTTGCTTTTTATAAAAGGTAGAAACAGAATAATTGTTTATTCGGTGTGTCCGTTGCTTAACGCAAAACGCCAATGAGAGTTTATAGAATGTTGTTTAGAGTAAGTGCCCGAAAGAGATATTTTTTTCGAAACCACGTGTCATAGCCGCAGCATCTATAGCTATCTGTGAGTATAATCTTGAAAGCAAAATGACTCTGATCGGAATTACGAAGGAAGCAGGACTCTCTATAGGCCATGAGACGATAGCAATTGCACAAAAACGCTACTATCAGCAATTGGCATGAGGGGTCAAAAAAGCCTCTGAAAAATTTAGAAATGCTCGCCGCATTATGACTGTTGCTTAGAGCAGAAGAGGGGGAGCGTTAGTTTAGGTTGTGAAAGGAATACATGCTGCGGGAATGTTTCGAAGATTTTCAATAAATATTCTATATTTATGAATGCAATATGCATTATATGTTCTAAGTACTTTATATGTGTGATACACTGTACAAAAGTTGAATTGTACACAAATTTTTGGTATGTAACATTTAACATTATAAACGTTTTCCTTAAAAAATTCCTATTATTGCGGTTTTGAAACGGTTTCCGAATTGTCCAGCTAGATAGTACAAAGAAGTCACTACCGATAACAAGAAGAGTTTCTTTGGGTGGTTGTGAAATGCAGAATTGTACAAAGGTGTTTTTGTGTGTCGAAAGATGGTACTTTTTCCCCTATGTATATATTTTGTAATGACACATTGCTTCTTCAAGAAAAATTTATTGCTCCTAATACACAGTTTGTATAGTAAGGAGATTGTAAATTCAAATTATTAGCTGATTATTGTCCTAATTTTTATGCGGGAAATAAATTTTAGAGATATAAAAAATGTTGACATCTGGGATTAAGAATCTTCATACTTTCAGAGCTGCTTTAAAAATATATTGCTAAGCTTACAAGTAATTTTATGATTTATCAGCAACGGTTTAGCCAATTTTTCGAAACTAAGATTTCAGTAGTATATCATTTTTCCTATTTAGAAGGAATGAAGATTATCATTCTACTACTTATCTGCATGATTTTCCTCAAACCTACATGTAAGTGTAACATAATATTAATAGACGTTAACACTGTGTACACTGTGTACACTGAGTTTTTATTCTTCTTGATTCGAAATGGTACACATACAGGTAGATTTCTTTCTTTTCTAATTCTTCGAATTTTAATTGTAGAAGATAAGATGAAAAATGTTCTATCATCCGCTTGTCTCAAATTAGAAAGTTATAATTTTTTTTAAACTAGATGATATAATCACTTCAAATTTTTTAGATTCACAGATCCAACTTATGTTTAGCTGATATAAATAGTGATCACTATTTTTCATTGAATGTCAGGTCATCATCTATATTAATGTATCTCACAATAGAATAAGAGGCTATTTTAAAATACTGAAGCAAAATTGAAACTATCAATCTCTTGGTTTTATGAGCATGGCTTCTAGGATAAGAATTATTTTTAAAAAACTGTTCAGGTCCCTTTCAAAAGCTTATCTTTTCTAAAATGTTATTGTCTGAAGCATTTGATTATTTGCGAAAAATTCCGTTTATTAATTAACAAAATAAGTCCAGGTAGAAAATGGTACAGTGAAAAATAGGAATGTCTGATAAGAACAAGATTGTTAAGATTCTCAGTTTTGTTTAAATAAACAGATAGAAATATATTGTGAAACTTGTGGATAGACTACTTTATCTCTACCATCATAAGTCCTTTAGAAGCTATTGCACAAAATTCAATACAATATGACAGCACGCATCTGACATATGCAGAGTCGCTCAACTTTTAAACGTTCTTCAACAGATATCGCATCGCCTCTCCCTTCTAAATTTTAAAACAAAATTTCACAAATTTTAATATAAAAGTTCATCACATAATATAACAAAAATGGATTCAACTTTTATCAAACTGCCCTATATTGATTACTGATTATTGATCTTTCTTCGACGTACTTACTAGAATGATGATTGCCCAAAAGTGACCATTGTATACAATAAGATTTTCGAAGCACAACATTTTCCAAGCTGGAAATAAAGACTTTTTTTTCAAATAACTATAGCCCCAGATAGCATGGAATTACGAAACTAAAATATTAATGAATGTATGATTGCAACCGCGGAAGCCACTGTACGAGATGGCACGTTAATCTTCAATAGAATTTTAACTTACTTATTAAATTTTTAAAATTTTTTGTTTGAAAGATGTCATTGGAAGGCTTGTTTGTGAATGATTTTTTTCCATGAACAAATTCTTAATTGTCTCGTACGTAATAAAGTAAGATATATCATGGTGGAAGGTAGGTTTTTTTTCAATGTTTTTCTCACGACAAATTTAGGAAAATATAGAGCTGTTTAAAGAGGCATTCATCAAGTTACCGGATAGTGGGCACATTTTTTAATTTATATTGTGTAAAATTATTGGGACTTAGAGTGCTCAACTATTTAAGGGCGATCCAAGACTCTTCCTCATAGTTGTTTCAGGATGAGATTGTACGTACAGTCTGACCCTTGTGCACCTGTCCGCAGGAGCGCACACACTATATAAGACAGTTGGCTGTCGCCACCCAACTGAGTGAATCAGTTCCTAAACAGTGAGGTGGCTGGGGATGGAAGGATTATGAGAAGGAAATTATATTCCCTGAGCTGGTACCAATGAAAATTTTACATGCACTTCTACTGGGGCTTTGGCGGTTTGGAACCCACCTTAAACTGTAGTTCCCCTAAAAAACTTACTCCGAAGGTATAGGCTCCATGTCGACGGGACTAGTCTTGGGGGGTCACTAGTCGACTTTGATAAGGCTCTTACTTACATAACATACCAATACGATGCGTTGAATCTATACATCTAAGTGATAACCTTGGCGGGATCACTCCGTCTATTCTAATCTGGTCGAATTCTCTCTACAGCCGGCGAGGGGTGCTACCGCACGATGAAATGGGTGAGGCTCATTTTTCTGTGCACAGAGGTCAACTTCATCCACTCTGGAATGTGTTACACCTGGCACCTGAGTGGTATATTTCCAGAACATTGAAAACTGTGCAATACACCGAGATCTAAAAACTTGTTGAAGGTGACCAGATTCGGTGTACTGTCTTGAGAATAATCACGGGTGTGGAACAATAAGCTTTATAGCTTAGGCGCTAGGGAGGAGCACCCGGACTCCCCCGCCCTCATTACAAACTAAACTGAACTATAATATCACAAGTAAGGGTGAAGATGAATCGTTTCTCAGAAGCAATGAATCGAAGAATGTCTCCTTTGCTCCCCCTGTGGCAGATCGAATGTGCGCCTCAGACCCTACGTACGATTTTATGATGAGGCATTTTTAAGGACGAGTCGTGGACTGCCCACTTTTTAGAAATCACCTGACATATGTTTTCCAACGCAAAAGAAATTAATAATCAATCTTTATTTTTCTTACAAAATTAGCTGCGGGGCTCCCAATAAGAGAAACTAGTAGACGTGATCATCATGTTTGTTCAGCAGTCGAGAACATTCAATATGGGAATTCTCGAACCCTGCGGGCCATTAGGTCACGGTCCGCCTCCTAACTGGGTAGCATCACCAAATCAGGAAAGTGATTCACTTGAAAACGTTTATGTACTAAATTATAATGACACTGGTTTAATTGCAAAACTCGACATTCTACCTGATGTACATCATCCTGTAATTGAGGAATACAGATCTTACGTACCATTAAGAGAAGATATTACTTTGACTTCATTTCTTGAGGCTACTAATGAGCCAATATACATTCCTGAAAAAACTTGCATTTATGTACGAATGCCACATCATAGTACACTCACTTTTTTTGGAGAGCTAGAACGCGGAAATGGTCAACGCCCTGACTGGATGCACTGAAAATACTGGATATTGAAAATTTGAATATTGCTAGATGTCATGTAGATATTATAGCTTGATATTCAACTTTAATTAAAATATACTCCACAAGTTTTTACAATATAATAATAATAGATATGTTGAGTAGGGCGCAGAGTGTACCCAAAAGCAATTTTTTCCAGGTATAATATGTAACCGCTTGTTTTTGATGTCATCAGAAGCAATATTTTTTATTTAACACATGACATTTTTTTAATAACTTTCCAAGTGTTTTGCTGATCCAAAGATTTTCCAATACAATAAAGCAGGGCCTCAGACAGTAGAATAATTGCACATAAATAATTTAATTTATATCTTAAATTTTCAATGTGTGCGAAAGTTTGGCCAATTTATGAATAAATGTGTGTGAATGCCACAATTCAAGGGAACAACGAATCATCTGACCTAAAGGTATTTATATATTTCAATTAAAACGATAAAACAATGTAAACGTGAAAAGTCGAGCGTAAAATGAATTGGGCGTAAACGACGGACTTAAACTATGTTTCAGCATGGCGCTATTTTGAAATATGATTTTCTTTATGATAATTTATATCGATCATCATTATACCTGAAGTCAGAGGATCGTGGAACCTAAAAACTTTGATGATTGGCAGTTAAAGTTCTTGAAAATCTGAAAAGATTGTCTGACTTCCTGCTAGACATCTCAAATTTGAATCGTAGCCCTATCGTCATGAATCGTCATGCCCTACCTCAACGGTTTTGATCTACTTATCGCGTATGCTACCCTCATGACCAATCTAAACCAACGAAATATCGATAATAACATCATCTTCTTTGGTATACTATTGATTTTCATGTAAAAGTTTCTGTTTATATGGAATTAAAATTTTTAGAGTTAATGCATGATTTCAGACTGAAATACTGAATTTTATTACTGGTTTTGATCTTGACGTTTACGTGTATTCGAATTTCGAGATTGTTTCTATTTTGAAGGAATTTCAATTAATATAGAAAATAAATTTTTCAGAAAATAATTAAATTTCTAATGTAATGACAACAAAATACTTAAATTCAACCAAAAACAGTTACATTCTCAACCATACCCTGAAGAAAAGGTTTTTTAGGTACCAAGTGAATTCCATAGGGCTGAATCAAGTGTATTATGTAATTTGTCTTGTGTAAAAGATTGCTACAAAATTGGCAGTTATTATTTTCTGTATTCTTCCTAAGGTTATTTCCAAAAGTCATAATGCTCTCAATAATTTTCCAGTTCCAGTTCTCCTCCGTGGTTTCCTGATTTCTGTAAGATTCATAAAAAAGGGAATTAATGTTACTTGCAGTTGTAATTGATTCAACACAGAAATTTTATTATGAGAAACTGTTTATTTCATTAGGCTGGATGGGCGTTGTTTCTAAGAATTTTATTATTTATTTGGTTAAGCAGGCCCATTGAAAGTCTTCTCAATAGGGTTTTAAATTGTATAGTACAGAAGATAGTATAAACATCAAGAAAAATTTGAGACTGTATTTAGTCCTTCTTCATCTTGCTTTTCATTACAATACTTTGTTGTTTTTCATCTGTCCGAAAATATGCGATTCTTCCATGATTGCTCTTTCTTTCTCTAGTCTCTCTCTTTCCCTCCTGTTTTCTTCCCCTTTCCTTTGTTTTCTGCTTCTTCTCTCATTTTAGAGGTGTTTTCCCATGATAGTCCTCTTTTCTGTTCTTCTTGCACTTTTCTTTTGTTTGCTCGCTCTAATTCATCCTTCTTGAGGTTTTCCAATTTTCGTTGAAAGTTCTTGTGGAGTTTGAAGCTCTATATATATGCTAATCTTTCGAATTCCATGGTCAGTTTATAAATCTTTTCCTGCAAGTCCCAGTTTATTGGTTCTTTCGTATTTGGTTTTTGTGGTACTTTCCACTCCAGTTGACTGCCCACCGCTCCCTCTTCTTCTTCTGATCCTTCAGTTTGGTTGTTAGTTGTATCTTCCTCCCAAAATTCTGCTTGTTGGTTGGGTTGTGTTGTGATTCTGATAGTTTCCCTTATCATTTGTCGCACATGGCGGTGTGGGCGGTAGGTTATATCTCGCTCTGGAACTCCTTGTCTTCTTAGCTTCAGCCATTTCCTGGCTGAGCAGTTTTCAGAATGCATAGCTAGAGTGTCCTCAAAGATGTTGTTTCGGCATAACTTACACTTTGGCATCTCCATTTTTCTGAAAATCAAAGTTTCGTGCTATCTAATTTTGGTCTTAAGATCTAGCGAGTCAGTTTATCGAGGGTTAATTGAGCAAGTTTCGAGTTTTTATGTTTGTTTGTATTTTTGTTGCTATTGATCCTTTGCCACTTTTTGATTATTCATCAATACTTCCAACAATTTAATTCGTAACTGAGCTATAGAGCTTCCACTAGTCATTCAAGTCTATTTCAGTTCTCTAATTTAATATCGTTTTTGTAATACATGCATGGAATGTGAGCTTTTCGAGACTTGTATAGTGTGTGAGAAGTGACCAATTCCAAAACCGACGTAACCGGCAGTTACGAAAATACTTTTTCTGGCTACCATGCTTGCGCATACTGAGCAAGATTACTTTCTCTAACTGTTGCATTTGCGCATTTTTAATCATAATTACTTTCTAGACTGCCAGAATCGTAACCTGACTTCATCAGAGCTGAGACTTGACAGACTTATTGTGAGTAGTGAATGGTGATTGGACAACTCGAAGTAATGAGTTACCATGAATGACTGATTAATGACCAGAAATTACAGATGGATGACCATAAATTCCAGGTATTTTAGAAATTTTTGGATAGCTGGAATATTCGGTAATTAATCAGTTTTCCAGAAATGTTTGGATTTCGGCCAGAGAGCTTTAGATGCTTTAATTAATTTATTGTTTCTCAAATCGAAAATTCAGTACTTGCTATCGGCTCATCTCTGGCTGGTATAGCAAGCTCTACACACGCGTGCAACTGCCCACTTTCCATACTTGTAGCAGTATACACTATTATATTCCCTTCACCCTATAATTGTTCTTGAGGATTTTCCATCTCGTAGATTTTTAGGGAATGTTTTTCTTAATAATATTCTGATCTTCGTAACGATCGCAGATGTCAAAATATCAAAAAATGCGCTTATATTAATTTGTGTCTAAAGTTGCGAAAAACAGTTATTCGTTTTTCAAAATGTTGTTATAGTGTTTTTAAGAAACCAAACAAATAAGTACATATTTTGAAATTTGTAACAATGTTCTCTTTCAATTTTTACGAATCCTGAAACAATAATTATTGTTATCCCTGTTACCGTTATTACGTTTTTGTTCGTTTTATTCTCAATTGTGGCTGTTGTTATTTTTAAAACTTGCCCTCGAATTTTCGATTTGGCTAGACAAAATGTTTCAAAACCATTCCGTTTCGTACACATTTCATATTCAATTTAAGGTTTTCATAGGTTCCATGTAAGTCCCATTCGCGACTTTTTCTAGGATATAATTTTGTGAATAATTTCCCAATTTCTGCCAGGTATGGATGAATGTCTTTAGTCTTTTTTCAAATAGAAAATGAGGGATCTCCAAGAATTTGTATATATAGAACACCAATCTTTAGCACCTCCAATCAACAACGCGTCAAAAATTTCCAAAATGTCACGGTCATTTATTTTATAATGCTTTTCAAATCATTTTCATTTTTCTAAAGAGTTTGCGTGACTATCTTCTCAATTATCACGAAATTCAATTGGCCAATTGCTTATTATAATTATAAAAGGCGTTTGTATGTCATGCCTAAAGGAAAATAATTAGCTGGAAATGTTTGACTATTTAAGTAAGTATCGGATTCACGTTCTGCACCTGTGTATTATTTATTTAAATCTACGTATTCTCCCGGATAATTCAACTATTTGGTTAAAAATCAAACTATTTATTTGTAAAATTAACTTCTTTGTAGAAAACCAAATTCAAGTATTTTGTTAGAAATTCGTCTTTTATGGTTCAATTTAACTGGTAGAAGATTCTCTCTGTTATCAAAAATTAATTCTTTTAACTTAAAATTTAAGCATTCCAGTTTCTGATGAAAACTTACCTTTTTTAGTTAGAAACTTATCTTTCTTAGTTAGGAATTCACATTTTTTCTTAAGAATTAAAAAACTATTTGTTGGAAGAATGAAATACTTGGTGAAATTTTTTTTTTTCAGTTGAAAATTATTTTTGTAAACTGAAATTTTAACTATTCCATTTGTGGTTGAAAATTCAGCTTTTTTAGTTAAGAATTGAAACATCTCGTTATACATTCAAATATTTTTGTAGAAAATAAAATTATTTGGTATCGGTTTAAAAATAGTGCATTATCCTAGTGTAGCATAGTGTAACTTGGTACGAAATGCTGTATATCGTATCAGACTGTATTTTAGTGTATCATATTGTATCTTATTGGATCATATCGTATGATACTGCATCATATTTTATGTTGCTGTATAATATTGTATCTATTGCATCATATTGTATCATATTATATCGTTTTGTATAATACTGGATCATATACAATGCATCATATTATATTGTATTGTATCCTATTGCATCATATTACATTTTTTTGTATCATATTGTATCATATAGTGTAATCATATATCGTATTGTATGATACTACATCAAAGTCCGTAATATTTTATAGCATTGTATCGCAGTGTATAGTACTATCTCATATTGTATCACATTGTATATTATTGCATCAAATCGGATGATATTGTATAATATTGTATCGTATTGTAGCATATTGTATCATATCGTGGGATGATGTATCATATTGTATCAAACCGTACCATATTATATCACATTGTATCATATTGTATTATATAGTGTGAAAATGCATTTTATTGTATTTAAAGAGTACGGAGTCAATGAATGGCTCCTATGAGCAATAAAGACAATATATACTGGTAGTTAAGCGAGTATAAAGACAAAAAGGAAACTCGCTGACTGGTTTGATATTATGCTAGGCGTGAAACAAGGATGCGTTATGTCCTCATGGCTATTTATCACATTTATGGATAAGTGTCTAAGAACGGCCCTCTTCGACGAAGAAGGTATAGATTTCGAAACTGTGAAGGTACGTGGGTTAGCTTTCGCAGATGACAAGATTTTTATGGCAGAATCAATCGAGGACTTGCAAAGAATGTTGAATAAACTTAATAAAAGCATGAAGAACATGAAAATCAAGAATAACGTAAATAAAATAAAAGCGCCGATCGCAGATGGCGCTGGGAGTCTTTCCAGCCTGTTTTTACATGGCAGTCATAGGCAGAATTAGATAGACATTAATTTAATTGATATTATTCATGATAAGAATCGCTTTTATGCATTACATAAATGAAGCTTCATATCTTTTTTGAATATCATGGATAACATGTATTCAAAGTATTTCTTAACAAAACTAAATACATATTTTTTAATAATAATATGTTGTCATTATATTTCATAAACAAAGCTACTGTTATTAAATATATAATTCAATTCCGAAATTGGAATTAAATAACATTCTAATTTTATATTGGGGTGAAAAATTAATTTAATGGGGAAGGAAATTAAAATAAGAAGAATGTCATACGCTGGTATCCCAAATCGAAATTTAGGCCCTACTTTGAAGCTATAACTCCTGCTTTGGTAGGCGCTGGAGCAGCAAAGTAGGTTCAAAATAAGCAGCGATTTAAATTCAATTTAGACCCTACTTTGACGCTAAAAATGTCCGAAATCGGCAGTTTTTCCACGTTTGGCGTCAAAGCAGGGTCTAAACTAGAACCTACATTGGTGCTCCAGCCCCTACTCTATATTGGCCCTCCAGACCCTACTTTGATGCTCCAGCCCCTACACTGGCAATAATAATAATAATAAAAATAATAATGTAGCGTGGAGATGTACCACTCAACGTATCAGTGCTACGAAGCCTGATATTGTCCTCCAAGATCGGAAAAAAAGATCATTTACGTGATTGAATTCTCGGCACCAGCCGATGGTAATATCACGGCAAAGGAGGAAGAAAAACAAGTGAAATATCAAGCACTTCTGTTCGAGCTGAGTAGACTGTACCAAGGATACAAAGTCCATCTTATAATTCTCATACTCGGCTGTCTTGGAAGTATGAAAGCTTCATTTATCAGCCAACTCAATAAGATTCCGGCTTGCCAGCGTCAGGCTCATTTAATCGCGAACCGGATGCAAAAGGCTGTTCTTCTGGGATCACTCCATCTGGTCCGTCAACACTGTTCCTCTTAATATTCTACAAAGATTGGTAGCTCTAAAAAAGTATCCAGAGGTGAAACCTTCATCTCCAACTGTCTGGTCTGCCGCGTAAGGTCATCCGCGGCTAGAGACCTGACTCTAAGGAACAGTGTTGCCCGATGTTATCAAGCGTAAATTTCCCGCACTTGCTTACCTTCTAGGACAGAAGGAGCAGAAGCGGATGACGTACACGTTCCAGTAGCTTTGGGATTGGTTTCTTTAAGGAATCATGATCGAAGCTTCCGGAGCCTACAACTTCTCACATGATAATGTAGCGTGGAGATGTGGCGACCCCATCGCCCGAGAGCTCCGGCTCTTGCAGTCAGCCGCGTTGCTTTGGGCTAACTCCCCAATGTAACGAATTATGCGGTACGACACAAGTATCGCGCAGTGCCACCCACAATAGGCCTCTCTCGGATGGATGCCATGGTTCAGTTGGGAGTGGCAATAGGAACGAACCGAGGCGATGACCAGGCAATGACCCCGGACAAACGCGAGAACATCGATTTAAATGGTCGGACCAACTCAGGAGGGACCTTCTTACCTGTTGGCAGAGAAGCTCACTGGCGCGGAGAGGATTCATGAAGAGGATACATGACCGTGGGGTCAATATGCACCCGGAATATGCTCATAAAACGCCTCAGTATTTAAGAGATCAGGTATCCTTCTTGCGAAAGAATGGAAATGAAGCTCTTTATCAAGAGAAAGAGGAGCAACAGCCTCCAGCGAACATTCCACCCTTTCCAGCGAAACCACCTTTGCAGATAGCCGATAATGCCAACATGAGAAGTAGGAGATCTATCCACCAAAAATTCTTCTTCAGGATGGACGAATTAGCTGAAGCTAATACTGCTCTCCGCGATTTGCTCCCCGAAGATGTTAATCTCTGGAATCTGAACGAGACGGCATGCATCAAATGTTCAGTGCGTGATTAGCTACATAACATCAAATAAAAAGTTCACTCCAAAAGTTAGGGCACTTGCTCGAAACTTGAGGTAAGCAAATCACACGCTGAACAAGTGTAAACTGTCGACCATCAAGCAGCACTGGACGGAAAAAGTAAGATGTCTTTCAACAGCGAAACAGCGCCTTGAACGGCGAGTTGAGTGGATTCAGGAAAATTCCACCTTTCCTACTAATATTTCCCGTCTGTTCAATAAAGCGTCATGTGTAGTTAAAAATCCGCCTAGTCGAGAAGAGATTCAAGTCTTCTGGGAGCAAGTATATGGAGATACTTATCAGCTGAATGAAGACGCTTCTGATATATCACTCTTTCGTAACTTTTGCCAAAGGCGAAGGTTACAAGGTCCAGAGGAGGAGTGTCCACTAATTACTGCTGAAGAAGTGAAGAAAGTTATCGCCAGAACTAAAAACTTTTCAGCGCCAGGGCCAGATAAAATCAACAACTTTTGGTGGAAGAAGTTTACTTGTACGCACCAACATCTAGCTCGTATATTTACTACTTTCTTGAACGGAGAACAACCCGTCCCGCAGTGGCTAGTGGAAGGACGCACGGTACTGATCCCCAAGACTGGAGATTTGGCAAGTCCAAAGAACTACAGGCCCATGGCTTGTTTAAACACCAGCTACAAGCTATTCACTGGCATCCTCAAAGAGAGGATATCAACATCTATCGAGCCGGTATGAAGTGTAATAGTCGAACAACGTGGATGCAAGAGAGGACTGGCAGGTTGCAGGGAGAACCTGTTTAGTAGACAGGAGTATTACCCAGGACTCGATCAGGTATCGACGCAATAATGCCATGGACAGCCATGGCTTGGATTGATTATCGTAGGGCATTCGATAACACGAACCATGAGCTACTTATTAAGCTCCTTGAGTGCATGGAGGTGCATCCAAAATAGCAAGATGCATAAAAGAGCTCACGCTCTTGTGGCGGACAAGATTCGTCATAACATCTGACAATAGACAAGTGACTACAAGCTTTGTCACATATAAGAGGGGGGTCTTCCAAGGAGACTCTCTAAGCCCGATACTTTTCTGCATCTCTCTCTTGCCTCTATCTATTGTGCTCCGAGGCAAAAGCTATGGATACCTATGTGGCCCGCCGAACAGAAGAGAATATAAGGTCAACCACCTTTCATACATGGACGACCTTAAACTCTTTGCTTCCTCAAAAAAGGACCTTAACATCCTTGTAGATGCGGTAAATAGGTATTCTAATGCAATTGGCATGAGCTTCGGACTGGACAAGTGTGCCTGCATCCACCTACACTTAGGAAGACTAGAAAATAAATAATCAAGTAACGATCAGGATGTTCAACTCATAGGCGGAAATACCATTCAACATCTTGGTATTGGAGAAACATATACATATACATATACATATACATATACAACATGAAGTCGCCAATGCTGCGGTGTTTCTATACCATGCAGTAGATAGCGCCGCATAGGAGCTTGACCTCCTATTTGATTCCAACGACATTACACATGACCTAGCATCACTGACACCTCTGGTGCTTAGAAGTCGTATACAGGAATCAGAACATACGCTCCTACTAAGAGAACATGCTGAGAAACCCCTTCATGCTAAGTTCTACGGCACCATACGTAGAGAAGAGCTCTCCATGGGTCTGTCCAACACATTTCTCAAGTCTGCTGGATTGAGATCGGAGACCAAGGGATTTCTTTTTGCCTGTCAAGACGGCGTCGTAGACACCTTAGTTTATCGCGAGCGCATAATGAATTTACCTGTACGCGATACTAACTGCCGAGCGTGCAAGCAAGAGCCAGAAACACTTTGACATGTTCTCAGTGGATGCTCTAAATATGCACGCTACGCGTACATAGAGATACGATGCAGCTCTAAAAGTGTTATAATACCATCTTAGGCATTTCTATGGTGTTGATCTATTACCCGTCTTGCCATATGCCCAGGGGGAACTCAAGTCAGTTGTGGAGAATGATCAGTGTAAGATCTACTGGAATTTCTCATTCTCCACCACTCAACGTATCAGTGCTACGAAGCCTGACATTCTCCTCCAAGATCTGAAGAACAGGATCATTCACGTGATTGAATTCTCGGCACCAGCCGATGGTAATATCACGGCAAAGGAGGGAGAAAAACGGGCGAAATATCAAGCACTTCTTTTTGAGCTGAGTAGGCTGTACCAAGGCTACAAAGTCCATCTTATAATTCTCATACTCGGCTGTCTTGGAGGTATGACAGCTTCATTTATGAGCCAACTCAACAAGATTCCGGCTTGCCAGTTTCAGGCTCATTTCATCGCGAACCGGATGCAAAAGGCTGTTCTCCTGGGATCACTCCATCTGCTCCGTAGACACTGTTCCTCTTAAATTCTACAAAGATTGGTAGCTCTAAAGAAGTATCCAGAGGTGAAACCTTCATCTCCAACTGTCTTGTCTGCCGCGTAAGGTCATTCGCGGCTAGAGACCTGAATCTAAGGAACAGTGTTGCCCGATGTTATCAAGCGTAAATTTCCCGCACTTGCTTACCTTCTAGGACAGAAGGAGCAGAAGCGGATGACGTACACGTTCCAGTAGCTTTGGGATTGGTTTCTTTGAGGAACCATGTTTATATCGTTTTTATCATATAATTTGAAAACTTATTTGTCGAATATCGTTGACGTTAACTTCAGTTTAGTGTGAAGATTCATCAAGAGAATGAAACCGATTTGGGTTGAAATTACAGACTAGTCCAACAAATTTTTTATTGAATTCTTCTGTCCGTAACCTCCAAATTTGGTTGTCTTTCGCAAGTCGAAAATCTGATTTATATTCTTTTTTGATGATTTGGGACGATCGCATTCGATACCTCAAGGATCAAATGGAAAGTTTAGTTTTGGTTTTCTAAGAAAATTAACGTTTTCCGAAAGAATCCTTTCATTTTTGCTTACAGATACTTTATACTACTGCTGGTATGGAGAAACTGACCGATTCACATAGTCGCAAACCAACTCAGTTTTGAAAATCTTAATCTCCAAATGACAGATTCGCAATTCACGGATCCGCCTTTTCAATGGGTTCTTGTGTCATTGGTGTACCCCAGTCGAAATTTAGACCTTATCCTTATTAGAACCTGCTTTGATGTTATTTAAACCTATAGCCCCTACTTTGAGCTTTTTACTCCTAGAGAATGAAACATTAGAGCCTCCTTTGACTCCGTTTGAACCTACAGGCCCTACATTAAATATTTAGAAGCTACACCCCGGAAACAAAATTCCATTGAAAAGGCCACTCCGTGAATTGGGTATCTGTCAATTGCAGAGTAGGATTTTTAAAACTGAATTGGTTTGCGACTATATGAATCTGTCAGTTTCTCGATATTAGCAGTAATAAAGTATCTGTAAGTAAAAAGGAAAGGATTCTTTCTAAAAATGGTAATTTTCTTACAAAACCGAAACTAAAGTTTCTATTTGTGCCTTTAGTTATCGAATGCTATCATCCCAAGTAGTCAGAAAATAATATAAATCAGATTTTTGAATTGCGAAAGGCAACCAGATTTGGAGGTTATGGACAAAAAAATCAACCCTATAAAAAGGAGAGCATTGCAGTAGATTAGATGGCATTAAAAAAATCGTACCCTTTAATGCCTATGAATTCGAATAAATTCCGTTTTTTCCGAATGCGCTTCATGGCATTAGACAATTTTCGTTCGAATCATTTTAAATCACTCAAAAAAATTATGGCATTAACGTGGCTTCTTTGTGATGCCGTTGATTAAATGCCATTGAATGGATTTGAGTGACCGTATTAGTTTAATGTCATTAAATGCCTTCAGCGATCGAAGGCATGGAATGAAACCAATGCCGTTCAATGCTGTTGAATTACCAAATAAGTCGAATGCCATTTAATGCTTCTTCCGACCATATATATCGAATACAATCAATGCATTCGAATGCCGTTAAATAAACATTCGGACAAAAACAGAATTTTTGTTCATTTATAGGCAATAATGTTTAAAATATTTTAAATGCCTTATAATCCACTTCAATGCTCTCCTTTTTACAGGGAAATAAAAAGTTGTTGGACTAGTCTGTAATTTCAACCCAAATCGGATTCATTCTCTTGAGGAATCTTTTCACTAAACTGATGTGAACGCCAACGATATTTGACAAATAAGTTTTCAAATTATATGATAAAAAACACTACAAACAAAGAACTGTATACTTCATAAGTTTTGTTTCAATATTAAGTTCCTGACAGTTCATTTTTTATATTTCTACAAAAGAATTTTTTAAATATAGATACTAAATCAAGAAAAGAAATATTTGTATAAACTGGTGAGACCGGCGCTACCGTGCGGTACCACTTACATTTTATATCTCACAAACAATTCAAACAAAAATAATGAAACATTAATTTTCAATTATATAAATAACAATAATTTTAATACTTGAAACTTAAACAACAATCAATCATTGTGAATATAAATATTTCATATTTATATCTGCCACTTCCAGAACACTGAATTCATCCTCTGTAAACGTTTTTACCTGCCATAAAATATCTTCTTTAAAAAAAAAATGTCTCGCCGTGTCCAGTTTATACTACAAAATTTTTCCTTGGGGTTCCTTTTTGCCGGGCTTTTTGGGTCTATCCTCACAAATAAAAACATATCAAAATAGGCTAAAATGGTCATACATAATTCTATATTCGTAACAAATGCACTATACCGTAGCAAGACATGGACCCGTCAAGAAAAGAGCAGGAGTAAAATTAACGCGATTGGAATGAAACCTCCGCGCACAATATGCGGAAAAACACTGATGGACAAAGTCCGAAACGAGATAATCCTCAAAGAATGTGGTGCAAAAGAGACAATAGTTGATACTTGGGAAAGAAATCAGTTGAGATGGTTCGGACATCTTGAAAGAATGAAAGATGAACGACTGACCAAACAAGTGTATAAAGGTAAACTGAGTGACAGAATGCCCAGATGTAGACCGCCAAAAGGATGGTTAGAATCTGTGAATGAGACACTAATCCGAAGAGACATAAGAAGCCATAGGAAAACGAGAGCTTGCATGAAAAAATGCATGAACGTGAAGAAAGCTAGAGTAGTATGCCAGAACAGAAAAGTGTGGCGACAAATAGTTTTTAAAAATAATGTGAGTATAGAGTAAATCCCGCCTGAAACAAAGATCTTGGATACTAATGGGCCCAAGTGGGGAACCACGCATCACAATTTTGTTAGGCTCTTCACTTGGGGTGATCGCTAGAGAGATCGATAAGCAACCTGGGTCGGAGCAGTGTTGCGGAACGAACAGGACATTCAAATAACACAGAAAAAACTTAGGGTAAATAGTGTTGCAGGTAATTTCGTATTTTTACCTGTTCGTATTGGTAAAACACAAATATTACCCTCCATGGGCAGAAACTGTCTTTTGTTCTCATGAAAGTTGTCACCAACGTTTTGAAAATTGGAAGCCACTAACTTTGAATCGTTGAAGTGAAGTTAGCTGATGGTTGGTGTAACAGGCAAATCTGTTAAGTACGGCTTCATAAAGGCTGTTTTGCCGAATCGTTAGAACTGTCAAAAGTTCATTGTAACATTTACCAGGCCTTCGGGGTAAACATTGAGATTTACTCCTGAACGTAGGTAAACGCAGAATAATACCCTAGATGTGCGGGTAAAGTTTACCCACATGGGGTCATTTTTGTTGCAGGTTATCTTTACCCCGAATTCCGTGTAAAGTTCACACATAGTTTTTTCTGTGAAATAACAGGAGAATTCTAGATCAATCTAAAATATTTATACCTTAAACCTATATATATATGTACCTACCTAACTTATACCTATTCTCTTACCTACGCACTACTATTCTCCAAACGAGCAAGTCACGCCTATCCCGAAAGGGAAATGGCTCAATGATACAATAATTATAATACAGTACTATATTGTATAATATTGTATGAGATTGTTTCGTATTGTATTATATTCTATAAAACTGCATAATATTTTATGTTTCCGTATAATATTATATCCATTGCATGATATTGCATCATATGACATCATTTTGTATCATACTGTATCATATAACATGTATACCCCACCGTATTATATGATATTGTATCATAGTGTATTATATTGCATCATATTGCATCATCTTACATGATGCTGTACCATATCGTATCATATAGTGTAATATTGCATCATACTATATGATACTGCATCATAGTTCACCATATTATATGATATTATATATTGTATGATACTGTAACATATTGTATGATATTGTTTCGTATTCTATAATGTAGTATGTAATTATTTCGTATTGTATCATATTGTAATATATTGTATAATATCGTATCACATCGTATAATATTGTATCACATCGTATGATATTGTATCATACTGTATCATATTATATCGTACCGTGTATTGCATCATATTCTATGATACTGTACCATATTATATAATATATTGTGATAGTGTGCCAGTTTCCATCATATTATATAAAATTGTATCATATTGTATGATGCGGTTTCTTGTTTCACCAAATTGCGCGGAATTGCATTGTACTGTATCAGAATGCATTATATTGTATAATAATTTAAGAAGAGAGAGGGCGAGGGAGGGTCTGGTCGTACGGTCGTGCGGTCATGCGTTTTTTCAAGTCGCTACCACCCCAACGACAATTCACGAACGTCCCAAAAGAAGTTTCACTCCAAAAATTGTTTTTTTTTTGTGTGGATTTGAACAAATTTTTGGGCGATATGCACACAAATTCGAGAAAAAAAATTTGGACTATCCTATTACATAAATTGATATAAATTCTGGAAATAATCCTGAAATGGCAAGGCGAGAGGATTCAATAGCATGCAAAAATATCAAAGAATTTCAATAGTAATAGTTTTGGGGATTATCTTGTAAATTTTTGTATCCTTCATCAAAAGACAATAAGAGTGTTTATTACCACTCAAAATATTCGCAGGTGACCGTCAGTCCGTGGCAGTAAACTTGCCGATGATCTAGGAGGAAATGGATAACCAGTCAAAGATGGTTGGTTCTTACCAGGACCGTTGCAGAAAATTATTATTTAATTATTTCAGGTACTTTCTAATTCAGCAGTGCAAAAAAACTAATTGCTTAAAGGAAAACATTACTTGGAACTGTATATATAATAATTTAAAAAATGTTATGAAAGTGGACAACGTGAAAATATAAAAGTTTAATGAAACAACGCGATGCTGTGACATTTCAAACTCTATTGAAATAATTTCATATTGCGGAATTGTAAACACGACGTCGCTTGTCTCAATTTATAAACATTGCCTTCTAATTGTTTGAACAAAGTTAAGAAAAATGAGATTTTTTAGAGTTCTGTTTTCTATTTGAAAAAAAATCAGTTGTTTATTTTCCTTATTTTTGATAGAAGATTGCAATTATTCAACAAACTTTGTGAAAATTATTTGCCTCTAACCAACAGCTTCAATACGTATGCAATTGAGTGCCTGAAGATTTTTTGAACTGAAAATGTAAGTATTCCAGTTTCTGATGGAAACTTATCGTTTTCAGTTGGAAACTTATCTTTCTTTTGTTAATTCATAATTCATAGCTTTATGATTTATCAGCAACGGTTTAGACAATTTTTCAAAAATCAGATGACTCCACTTTGGACTATAATAATATAATTGTATACAATAATATATAAATACAATAATATAATTCAATTTAAAGCTGATAAAGCTACGAACCAGAAATTTTCAAATAAATTAAGAGATAAACCTGCATGCGATTGTCATATTCTTTTTCTCTTTCAATTTTTAAATTAAAATCTAAGATTAAGAATTATTAAGCATTTTTTTAATTTCATAGTATCTATAATCTAAAATAATATCAAAGGAAAACCAGGATAACATTTTTGATAATTGATGAAAACCGCTATCTTAACCCTCAGTTAACTGGAGTATGTATATCTTTCTTTCTCATGCAAAAGATACTTTCAGGTAACTTTAAATCCAAATTGGTGAAATTGAACTAATTATGACTAAAATTTTGCACATTTTGGTAGCAAAAAGTGAGTCACCAATTATAAGTGAAAAATTACTAATTCGATTAGTCGAGATATTTTTTGATTCAATAGTGAAAATCAACTAATTTTTTTATATAATTAAATTCACTTAGGACTGCATCAAATAATTGAAAAAGGTTATGAAAATGGAAACCATGAAACATAGGAATATTTAATAAAATAACGCGACGGTGCAGCATTCTCAACTCTATTGAAACAATAAGAAGGTCAGATTGTGAAATGCTAAGCGTGTAGTAGCTTGTCTCCAATTTGAAAACGTTACCTTGCAATTGTTTGAACAAAGTTTGTAAATGCTGTGAATAAATAATGGCTTGCCGTGCGGAAGTATATTTTCGTGATGCTAAGAAATAGAATTCAAGTGAATGCATTTACATGGTTCGAAAACTTTTTGTATTGTGCATATTAACATTTATGAATTTATTTTAGAACTAAAAGGCATTTCATATTAGGATAATAAACCTTGATTTTAAATTCAATATATACATTCATATTGAATTTAATTTACATACGGTAACGTCATTTGAATATATTGTATATGAAGTCAGCGACTATTTTTTCTATCAGTGAAGCTGAACAGACAAAATTTTCAGATGAAGGTTGAATTAAAAAAAAATTCACTTTCAACCAATTAGGATTAATCTTCTTCTATAAAAGATGAAATTGCAGTCCAAACGGAAGATTTTCCATTGAACCAGTTGCATTTTCCACAAGAAATGATGAATTAAATAAAATAGTTGAATTTTCAACAAAATGATAAAATTTTCTACCCAAAAAGACGAATTTTTAACGAAATACATGAGTTTTCCACTAAATTTCGAGCCAAAAAGAGGAATTTTCTACAAGGCAGTTAAATTTCATACTCGAAAAATTAAATTTTGAATGAAAAATGTTAATTTACAATCAAGTAGTTGAATTTCCAACAGAAATTATAAATCTTTAACAACAAAAATTAATTTTTCTCAAAGTATTTCAACTTAAAGTAGTTAGATTCTCCACCAAATAAGATACATTTTCCACAATATACATGAATTTTCAACGAAAGAGGTGCATTTTTTACTGGAATGATGAATCTGCATAAAGAATCAATAACGCGCCCAGGGCTCGCAACTGTTGGCTTTCGCGCTTCGCGCTCGATAATGTATTATTTTTGCGCTTCGCGCCCGATAACGTATGTACATCACGTTACGCAACTCGTTCTTTGTATTTCCCCCACATTTGTGCGCTCGCCTTCTAAATTTAAAGGTCAAAGCATCCACAACATTAATTTAGTGATTGTGAATTCTCTTTTGTTAAAGCTCCTTCGGCTTGAACGAACACATTCTCATCACGTGTCTAGTGCTTCGCACTCGATTTTGTCAACAATGCAAACTTTTCTACATTGTTTTCAACTCTATTATATCAAATGTATATTACATTTATTTCTGTACCTCGGTCTGGGACTCTCCATTCCGATATTGCAAAAAGACGTACAAATTTCATTTTTCATGATTACTTTAATATTTTCATCTGATTTTGCACTAATTTTAATTCTGAGCTTCCCCGAAAAATGTATCATTTCAATAAATTTTTGTTATTATAATTCATAATAAGAATTGGTATTAAAAAAAAGTATTTTCATTGTCTTTTTTTTTAAATTAAAAAAATAGTGCGCATTCTATTGAAAAAAATTTTATTAAACATTTTATTGCAACTTTTGTCCGTTTTCCATAAATATACCTCTCTTATTTTCAAAATATTCTAATAACCATAGTTTATAACATATTTGTAGGTATTTTTCGGTTGAACAACTTTTGTCTTTTAATTTTTTTCGTATGTCGCGTCGTTTTTTTTTTAAATTTACTTCTTTTATTTTTTATTTTATTTTTACGAAAAAAAAGAAAATCTACTCGTCGTATCTAAAAATTACAGAAAGCAAATTTTTGGAAAAAAATTTTCAGTGACAAATTTGGATAAGTTTTCACTCTTTTTCGGAAGAACAGCTTTTCTCTATTCATATTTTTTATAGCTTGTGTCGTTTCTCAAAAAATTTAATTTTTTAATTTTTAATATTCTTTTTACGAATAAAACAAACACTACCCATCCTATCAAAAAATGATTCATAACAAATCTGTAGCTCCTTCTTGGGTTGAATATCATTTTTGAATCATTTTTTCCTGTACATTCCATAGTTTCACCGTAAAATGGAATTTTTGATTATTTTTTGTGCGATCAAGATTTATATTTTCGACTTTTGAAGAAAATTCAATAGATTGTCTTGATAATCTTTTAAGGCTTTCAAAAAGTATAAAGACGGTAACGAAGACGACGGCAAGGCCAACAGCGACGACAGACAGACACCGACGCAAAAACTATTTTCTCTTCAGAAAGTAACGTTTTTCTTCTATTGACTTTTTTCATATCGTGCTTTGTTTCGCTTAAAATGTTGAATTTTCTTCTTTTTTTATTTTGAAAATCCTGCAACTTTGACAATTTTCTTAATGCATAGAACTCCTGAAAATAAAAACAAGAATCCAACGAACAAATGTGGATAACCACCATAAAATGCTTCTATTGTAATTAACATTCATCCGTTCGCGTGGGCACAAGTTAGACTGATCCTACCCCCTTACCCCCCAGTTCAGTTCCAAACTCGGAGACGCAAGGTCAGGCGGTCTAGTGATAGCAGGTGATATGCGTGCGAACGCCGACAAGAATTTTTCGTCGCCACATAGGCGATCTAGTCGTACGAACGCCAAGGGGAACTTTTTTCGTCCTATTGGCGATCCGGTGACAGTCCTGCGAACGCCGGGGGAATTTTTTTCATCACATTGGCGCAGTGGCGGCTTGAGGGGGGCGGTTTGGGTGGTCTACCCCGGGTGCCAAGCGCCAAGAGGTGCCAATAAGGGGCAATAAGGGGTGACCAGGGCTGCTTTCACGGTTGCGGGGGCCCCACGGTCGCTTACAATGTGCGGGCGCTTGAACGGTTACCAGGGACTGGCTTCTACAAGAAAAAAAAAAAAGGTCATCGAAGTAGGAGTCGGTGGAAAAGCCGCCCCGGGTGCCAACCCATGCTACGCCGCCAATGATTGGCTGTATGGTGACAGTCGTGCGAATGCCGGAATTTTTGTCGTGTTGTTTAAATAAAGAATTTTTATCAAAAAGGTGTTTGCCGAGTTGTATCAGAGTTCCTTTGCTTTCATGGCAGGACAATTAGAGAAAACAGCATGATAATCATATTAGAAACGGGAACAGTCAACCGACGGCCTGCGCGATCGCCCGTGTGACTCGAAGCTCGCGCCAACCAAACCCCCTTCCTTCTCTTTTTTATTTTTATTATTATTAAATCACAATACAACAACATTCATAACATTTACCAACGTTTCGGTGCTCACAGAGCACCCCCATACACTCTTATCTTACCTTGATAAGGGTGCTGTATGAGGACCGAAACGTTGCTAAATATGTTGAATATTTTCGTATATTGATTTGTTCATAATAAATATAAAACAGACGGAAGAAATAAAAGAAAGAGAAGGAAGTGGATTTGGTTGGTTGCCTTCTCTTTTTCTTTCCTTTTCCTTATTTTTCTTCAAAGAGAAAAAGAAATTTTTTCTTCAGGAGAAAGTTTTTCTTTTAATTAGAATAGGAGCATTTTATGGTGGTTTTCGGAATTTGGTCGTTGGATTTTTGGTTTTATTTTCAGGAATTCTATACATTAACTGGAGTATTGGACGTTGAATAGTATTTCGAATTTGATTTTAGCCTAATTTAAAATTCTTAAATTTTGAACATTTTAATTTCATGGAAAAAAGTTATAAGGATAAATTGTCAGAGTTTTCGATTATTACGGACGGCCGTCGGTGGAATTTCTAAATTTTGAAAAAAATGGTCTGAGCAACTTTAAAAATGCTCTAACTTCTTGAAATTCTATCAAAAATAGCTGGTTAACGGAATTGATATTTTCTTTTGGCTCTTGAAACCACGTGCCAAAGCACAATCCAGAAACTGACGTATCAACTATTTTTCAGACTTAGGGGGCTTTAAAACGTCGAAATTTGATAAAGTCCACGAATAATTCTTCACATGAAATCAGTATCTTCACATTATGATGAGAATTCAAAAAGACAAATTTTCAACAAAATACAGAAATTTTCGAGCAAATAGCTGAATTTTCAACTAAAAAGAAAAAAATAATTTTCAACAAAATAGTAGAATTTTCAACCAAGCGAGATGAATTCCAAACCAAAATTATAATTGTAGACTTTCAATTTAAATAGAATGAAACCGAAAATATTTTCATTGAATTTTTATTTTATTTTCAATTTTTTTTTGCAAATAAAACAAAAAATAAACACCTATCAAAAATTATTGATAACAAATTTGTACATCTTTCTTGGGTGCACATTTCTTGTTCTGATATCTTTTTTGTATCTTGCAGAGTTTGAGCGCAAAATGAAATTCTCTGTTTTTCATTAAGAAGCTGCATTTTTCTTTTCTCCACTTTTTTTCAATCGTGCGTTGTTTGGTTCGTTTTTTTATTTTATTTTTAAAACACTATAACTTTGATCATTTTTTTATCGATAAAAGTCATGAAGATGATTTGTTCGAGTTTCCGAGTATTATGAACAGCTGTTCCAAGAATCTTTAAATCTCGGAAGAAATGGCCTCAACAATTATCAAAATGCTCTAACTTTTTGAATTTTTATCCAAAATAGCTGGCTGAAAAACCCGTTCTTTTTTATTGTCTTAAAGAATGTGCTAAATCATCGGACGTAAAAACTATTTTATTTGACTCATGGGCCTGAAAACGTCGACATTTGATGGGATCCGCGAAAGACATTTTTCACAAAAAAACTAGTAACTTATCATTGAGATGAAAATGTAATAATAATAAGAATAATATATTTGAAATCCGCCATTTTATCACGCTGGTTGTTTTAGACTTACGATCCCTAAATGTTGTAAATGCAGAATGCCGAATCGAGGGTCGACATATCAGGTGCGATCTTTTTGCGTGCAATGCACATTGAATAATACAGCCTGCTTTTGCTGCTGAATGATGTATTTGTAATAGAGAGTTCAATTTCCAGGAATAATAGGATATTATTCCATAGTCTGTTTTATGACATTGTAATTGCACATAAAAGGAGGCTTCGGTTGATCAATCAGAATGCATTGCGGCAAACAATCAACTTTGATGCAGTGGAAATTACAGAATTGCATTAATACGAAAATAGGTTTGCGAAATGTAAAGAGGAAACCAGTACGAGGTGAATACCAGCACGAAATGAATAATGGGAAAAGGTGGCTGGGTTTCAAAGCAAAAGTTCTATAGAATTTTTTATACGTATCAATGATTAAACTAGTTTTATAATTATCTTTTTTACAACTCATGTGCTATTTTTCAGTTGAAAAATTAAAAAATGTGTTTTTAGCATGACGATGAGAATTTTGTCCGCTGACAATAATAATAAGTTAGAACATTTAATTGCCTTTAATATTGTTTCACTGGATCCTTTCATTCGCAAAACTCCCGAACTCCAGACTTGAAGATAAATAATTCTCTCAATTTGCATCAAAAATCTATTTGACGTATTTTCACTGGAAATGTTATTCGGTACAAGGTGAATAAAATATTGACGGGTTAGGTTTCAGTACCAAATTAATTATTATGCTTTTAGGTTGCGAGCACAAACAATCAAGTGCTAAGAACCAGAAACTTTCAAATAAATTAAGAGATAAACCTGCATGCGATTGTCATATTCTTTTTCTCCTGCAATTTTTAAATTAAAATCTAAAATTAAGAATTATTGAACATTTTTTTAATTTCGTAGTATCTATAATCTAGAAAAATATTAAAGGAAAACCAGGATAACATTTTTGATAATTGATGAAAACCGCTATCTTAACCCTCAGTTAACCCACGAGGGTCAAAATGACCCAGAGCTTTTTTGAAGGCAGCACCATTTCTGTATAGGCAAGGGGAGCGGGCCAGGACCCGGGTTCTAAAAGAGTGCGAAAGCTTTCGAATGTTAAAATCAAAAGGCGAAACTTATTTGCAAAAATTGAAGTTGTAGATATACAGTGTGAGTGGTTTAATAATTTAAATGTTATAAATTATAAAGTCAAGAATTTACCTGTTGTAGCGAGACGCTATTCCTTAGCCTTATAATGTACAAATAGGAAAAATAAATAAAAATATGCAATCGTGAGTATTAACTTCCCTGTTATTTCGTCTGGATCTGAAGTTAACGTACTGGTTTGAAGGCACAATGAATATATTTCAACTTTTTCGAAAGATTTCATGGTACTCTCTAAACCTGAATTAGCGAAATTTCGCTGATTTGCAGCGCATATGCACTGATTCAACCAGCCTAGAGTATACCGCTGCGAATATTCACTGCTTGAATCAGCGAAAAATTTATTTAGCTGATTAGCAGTGAATTTTTCGCTGATTAGCAGTGAAGCTTTCGCTGATTAGCAGTGAATATTTCCCAGGCAAAATTTGGAAATATTCTTGTGTCAAAAATATATTTCAATTGTTTATAATTTGAAAAACGAACATTTATTACGGACTTAATGTAGAATACAAAACTTTACCAATTTTAATTTGTATTATCGTCGTCATTTGCGGAAGCATTACTGGTTTTGTCCAGCTTAAAATTTGACAAATTTATATGCAATGACGTGACAAGTCCACGAGGCTTTGTTATACCCAAGTCGTACACATAAGTTTCAATGAAGTTATATAAATTGTTAAGTCCTCCAGGGTAACAGAGATGCAATACAGAATAGGTTTTAAAAAGCAGATCAAAAGCAGACACCGGGTTGCAATTGTGAGGTTTTACAAACCAGCTATCTCCTTGAAGGAAGAATGAATTCCGATTATTTTGTCCCTTTACGCAGACAATATAGGGCCGTATGTTTGTACTAACTCCAGCACTTCCATCTTTCACGCACTGTGGTAAATTGGTCCCCGCATAAAAAGAACAGAAATATAGAACATAAGTTATATACATTCAAATAGGAATGATGGAAAAAATGTTTCTTCATTTACCTAGTAACCCCTATCCTATACAAGAAGTTTAAAGAACTCTACAAATCTTCTAAAAATGATTCGGTATTATTTTTAAAATACAACTTACTGGAACAATTCGGATCAAGAAGTTACTGAGTTCGTCGTCCATTTCTAGATGGACTGAGGTCGATTCTATTCTATCGGCAGTCTTTCGCTAGAAATAAGAATGGAACAAATAATTTTTAAGTATAATGAGACAAATATATGTATGAAATTATACTACAAAAAAAATTTTGGTAACAGTGCTTCCTGTAATATACAAATATTCAGTACAAAGTAAATTATTTTGTTAGGTTATGTAATACTCATCAAGCGTGAAATGAAGCGTAAAATATTAAAATTCACTTACCTGTTTCCGACTTCTAGAAGCTTTCATTAATTTAATTAATTTCTGTAATAAACGGACACCAAAACAAACAAAAAAACACCTTCAAATCAATCAGACCTATGCGAACCCAAGCTATAACGTTTTGCTTATGATCACTTATGATCTACCATGGTGTCTAGCTAGCCATCAGATGTCCCAGTTTCGTTCAAGTCGCGCATCTCCTGTTAACGGCCATGCTGGCTATTATATAGCCGCGTAGTTTGAATTTGGACGCTGATGCATAAGTTACCACTAGCCCGTTATTACACTCGTGTTATTAAGTCGTGCTGTTCAAATAAAAATGATCAGCGTTCTTTTATTTAAATCAAAAAGTAACTAACTCTTTCAAACTATTTATTAATAATGTATAATATTATGTTTTTCTGCATGTGGATAATGCGCATGCATCAAAAATTACATTACAAACCTCTCTCGCTGATTTGCCAGGGAAAATATCGTTCTGATTGAAACAGCGGAAATTTCGCTGATTCAGGTTTAGAGAGAAGATAACAGCTAGCAGGTATACGTATTATATAACGCAATGGAGCATTACAATATTTGCTAGTCGAATCGTTACCTAAATACTTGATTCATATATTGATTACTCTTTTCCCTTATTTAAAAAAATGAAGATTCTTCATACTCTGGCCTTCTTCTTGGCTGTTATCCTCATTTAATTGGTAAATATAATAATATATGTAATATATCTATAATTTTGGGCATATTTTATTAACCTATATGCGGATCAAAATTTGAGTTTTTTAATCTGCAATTTATCCCGATTGCTATCGATTTCATAACGACAATTATAAGTATGTCTGAAAAAAGTACGAATATAATCTGAATTTATGTTGGGACTACCCACAGTATCTCTGTGAATATATGTTGCTTGCGGATGTGATCTGTTCAGAGCGTCGGAAAAATGAAGCAATTCCAAATTTATCATTAAATTATAAATTTAAACTTGTTTTCCAATTACCACCCTCATCTTTGAATAATAATTCACGTATTCAAAATTACAAAATATCATACAGCTATAATTCTATGAGCAAACAAATTATTGGCATAAACATAATTTCAAATCTTACTTGAATATACCGCGTTACAATTTGAAGTCACATTTTGCAGCAAGAATTAGAACCATGCCATTTTTAATTGGAATGTGTTTTTTTCTACATTTGCTAGCATTATTGATTCATTTCTTCATACCGCTCTGAGGGCCTAATTCATAAAATCATTATATAAATACCTCAATGTCTTCAATCTTGTCTCCCATTTCGTTAAAAGTGGTTCATAATGTACCAAAATATCATTCTTTACTTCAAGAAAAATTGAATCATCTGTTTCTTGTTGCGGAGTTCGGTTTACCGTTTGAATGCTTACCTAATGGTGACCCTATTCCAGGCGTTCCTCGTTCTAACACTTCTTATTCCCTGCAGAGGAATTGTTCTCCTAAAAGGTTTCTTCCTCATGCAGAGCCTCTTCTTCGTGCTAGGTCTAGTTCTTCTCCTAAGAAGCCTCCTCTGCGTGTCAGGTCCAGGTTTCATCGACGTTTCGACATTCAAAGATACACTTTTCCTGCCGATAAAAAAATTAAATTGCAAATAGAGAATCATAACTTCATGCCCATAACAACAGAAGAATTTAAAGTATTATAATTATTAATATATAATCAATATGGAGATCGGGTAGGTATAAAAATGGAAAGCGGCGCGATGTTTATCTTGTCCCCATAATTATCTAAGGAAACGCCATTAGAAAATTCTGGCCGAATTCCAAAGGCTTTTAATGTGGTATGTTCAGACCACGTGTAAACCACAATTCTTCGCAGGAATAATCCATTTAAAAATTGTAAACCTAAAATATAATACTGCTTGTGATTCGAGGCTTCATTTTTCTTGAATTCCCAGTATCCCTTTTTCGGAAACAGATACAAAAGATTCCGTTCATTTCCTTCTAAAAACATTTCAGAGGGAAAATTATTATAGGCTTATAATTATTTATATAACCTTCCATTGCGGGCCGAACCCTTGGCTGTCAGCTTGAAGGCCGTTGGTTCCCTTATAAAAAAGAAGTATTGGTGAGTATTAGATCCAATACTTCCCAATACTTCTTGTTCATAAGGGTTGACAACTAGGACTACATCAACAGCACAAAGTGCGTCATCTAAATCAGGACAAATTCGACAATTTCTTTCAAACAGCATGTCTTAATGTGAATGGAAAGTCAAGAGAAACCTCCATACACGGCATTTCTTTGATTTTCACCAAAAAGCTTTGTTCGATGTATCCAGTATCAGCTTAATCTATCTCGAGATTTGTTAGTGACCCTTTCGACTACGCTCCAAACGTAATAGTCCAATGAATTCAAATCTGGGCTGTTAGGCGGCCAGAACTCTTTGGAGCCAAGAGTTCAGTTTTCGTTCACTTACATATTAAATGGATGCCAATTTTTGCACAGATCTCCCTGGATCCTCAGAAATCAGCGCTTTAGCCCTGACGACTGCTGGGATCCTCGAGGTACGTTTTCTTGAGTGAATTTTTCTTGCCGGCATACCAGAACCTTCTTTGGACTTCCGGGAACTGACATATTTTGCTACATCATAAACTGTTGATCTCGGGTAAGCAAAGAACCTCCTTATTTCTGTTGCTGACTACCCAGCGCTACTCTTTTTTATGATAGCGGTCATACGATTGAACTTCGCATTCTACCTTAACATCGCGGACATTCTGAGTTTACTATTTTTTACTGGGAGCACTAAGCCAATTTTTACCTCAACAGTCACATCTGGCGGAGGCAAAGTATGGCGGAAAATTTGAATTTTAATCTGTCCGGATTCAGTGTTTTTATGGAATTTTATTGTTATTGCTGTATTCAATACTTACCAATAATTTTTACTAGATGAAACAAAAAGAATATTCAAATTGTTAATAAAACACGCCAGCAGCTGAATCTCGGGAAACCTTTATGCCATTGAATTCGTAAAAGTACCATACAAGAGCACTATATGTCGAGAAACTAAAGTCGCGTCCAAAAGTCAAGGTCAAGTCAAGTCCAAAAGTCTTCCGCATTTAAAGATATAATCACTTTTATTCAAAGCCATTACCGCTGATAGTGAGAGAGTAAAGCCTCCCAGAAAGAGGGGGTTCCGGCCTCCTTTTTCAAGAGTTGACTTTCACCTATTCCCAGAAAGCGATCGATGTTCGGAAAAATCTGGAAAAATTCACAAATATTCTTTCAACATTCTTTAATGCGATACATTTTTGAGAATTCGGAAATATTCAGTGGTCTGGCATAGCAGAACATGTAGTATAAAAAATTACGCTCCTAATAAGGATAGTAAATCCAGAAGCAAGCCGACTCCGCTACTATTGAAATAGGAAGGATTTTTTTTTCTACTACAGATTAAAGTCAGAAATATTCAAAATGATATTCCTTGCGTAAGAATGATTTTGTCAAAAATCTAATTATTGCACTGCACTCTCATCACAAAACTGCACATTTGGAGCCATTAAACGACTCAATTTTTTTCGGATAAATGCAATCACATCGTTGAATTAAAAAAAAACTTCAAGCTTTCAGAAGTACGACTTTTGGCCCCGACTTAGGTAATATACAAAATCATTTAAGTCGACTCAAACAAGCGACTAAAGCTGAGGTTTAACTGAAAAATCCTAATCGTCTCAGCAGATTGGATTGGGTCGAGTTTTATTGATTCGCTGCAGAAGGCAAATAGTAAAAAGTCAGGTTTTGGAATTGACACATTGATATAACCTCAAACTGAAAAACAGTAGAGAAAAGCAGGAAGAATGTGACCAAAATCAATTTCGGTACATTTCAAAAGAGGCAGCAATATTTTTTTAGAGAAAATTGCTCTTTAATGAAAGCCATTTCTGAAATAAAACACTAACATAATCTAATATTGTTATGTTTCCGGTACAAAATACTAGCATAACGTAACAAAAAAATGGTTCGAGATTTTGAATCTTCTTCAAAACTTAATTTTAATGTTCAAAACAACCGATTTCATGTGAAAAAGTTATCATAATATAAAATTATTGCAAAATGAATTTTTTTAAATCAAATTAATTAAAAATTATTTTTAAATAAATAATGGTGACCGGAACTATTTATTGATGCACCACGATTACACTTCTCTTATATAATTTAAAGTCATTGACAGCACTACATCTTCAGTTGATTTTTGACTTGCTGATTAAGTTTAAGATTATTTTGGGCTAGAATAAATCCTTAAATTGTTTCAAGCCTTCGAAATCTAATAATTTTTCACTGAAAAAATAGATTCTCGTTTCAAAATTCCAACATAACCTAAAATTTTGAAAAAGTTGTGAATCTTCTTTGAAATCAGATTGTCTTTCCAAAAATATCAATTTCCGCCATAAAACCAATTTTCCATGTAAAACGTCACCTGAAAGTGTTAAAAAAATTTATTTTCAGGTGAAACACTCCAACATATAAAAAAAAATTGATTAGCATTTCGAACTCGAAAGTTCATTGCCTCACTATCCGATTCGGGTAGTGTTTCTAGGTGGATAAATACTACCAGTGTGGGTCCACCACACCCACGACGGATCAACAACACGCATAATCCCCGAACGGTCACCCATCCAAGTACTAACCGCGCCCAACACTGCTAATTTGATAGAAACGTCATGAATAGAATTTTTCAAGAACATTTCAGGGAATAGAGTGAGCTTTGCTAAATGAAAATTTAATATAAATTACGATTTTTGCCTTTTCTGTCGATTTTATAAATGAAGCTCAAGAATAAGTTATTTGAATCTAGAAAGTACACTCAGAACTTCCTTATTTTTTTTCAAAATCCTTCAATGAAGAAGTTTTCGATCTTTTTCTAGAACCCTTAGATATTTCCGTTTGAAGCAGAAACATAGGATTATATATTATTCAATTGCTTGAAAGTTTAATTTACTATTCCATTTTGGGAATTTGAAACAGTTATCCAGTAACCTGAATTTTCGCCTAAATATTAAAATAATTTAAAAAGCTTTTCATCGCATAGAATTCTAGGAAACTTTTTACATTCCTAGTTTTAAATGCCAATTACTTTCACATCTATTTCCTTGATTCAACACTTCAGCTCGATAGGATACTTTTTTGGTTAAAAATTTAATTATTTTGATGGAAATGCAAAAATTTTGGTAAAAAGTCATAATTTTTTATTGAAAATTTAAATGTCAATTATTTTCACATCTATTTCCTTGAACCTGGATGACATTTTGCAATAAAAGTCTTTGGCCTCAACTCAGCAACACTTCAGCTCGGTAGGATACTTTTTTGGTTGAAAATTTAATTATTTTGATGGAAATGCAAAAATTGTGGTAAAAAGTTATCATTTTTTATTGAAAATGTTAATTTTTGATTGAAAACTCATCTTTTTGGGTTGAAAATTCAAGTCATTGGTTAAAAATTAATATTTTGGTTACAAATTCAACAATTTGTCTGACATTTTTTCCTCTTGACCGCAAAATGTTTCTTGGTTGAAAATTCAACTCTTTTGTTGTAAATTTATCTCTTTAGGTTAGAAATTTTATCTCTTTGGGAAAAAGTTTGATCTTTTCTGGTTAAAAATGCAACTCTTTGTTTCAAAATTTAATTATTTCAATGAGAATTTGACGATTTTATTAAACATGTATCCTTATTGGTGGAAAATTCATTTGTTTTGTTGTAAATTCTTCGTTTTTGATTTAAATTCAACTATTTTGCTAGAAAACTGAACTATTCGTTGAAAATTGATATTTTTGTTTAGAAATTACCTTTTTTCAGAAAATTCAAGAATACGGTTGAAAGTTTGTTTCCTTCTTGATTGAACAACCTTGCATTGTTGAAAATTCATCTTTACTGGTAGAAATTACATTATTTTTGGTTAAAGATGCAACTGCTTCCTTGAAAATTAATTAGGTTTCGTTGAGGATTTAACTATTTGGTTAAATGTTAGTCTGTTTTGGTCGGTTTTTGCACCTAATACGTTCTTTTTGCTCATATTTATTGAAACATGATTAAGAAATAACAAATTAATTAATTTCTATGCTTGTAACTATTTTTTAGATCTTTTTTTTATCTATTTGCAGAATTTAAAAGTCATGAAAAACCTATTTCCTTAATGACGTCTGCCTTTTTTCCTTTTATTTTTAATGTAGTTTGTATCTTTCAGATTGACATTGATTTTAAATAGCTACAAGAAAATGAAGCAAATAAACTCTTTGAGGAATGGCCACAAGTTTCAACAAAGCTGATAAGCATTGCGAAAAACCGTACCAAAGACTCTGATGTTGCTACGCGCTACTTAGTATATTCCACTTTATAATCACTTAATAAAATGTTTTCTTTTATATTAGCTCACAAGAGATCTTTATTTCTGCAATAGCGTATATGTTGTTTCATAAAGAATCAGATTTGAATAGTAATAACATCGTATACTAATTTAAAGTACACGCTAATGTTAAACAATGTCACGAGAAATGTTCATTTATATATGTACATAATGTGTTATATAATAATGTCAGCAGCATTTTATGATTAAGACGTTCTAAATATATGAGATGCATTATACAAAAATGATATACTGAATTTTATTCAAATCAAAACCTCTTCGTGTTATGATATTGTATTGTGCAAAATTTATAAGCTCATTAAATTTATTATAGTGTATTATAAAAACGATTTATTATCCATTTTTGGAACAGCTTTTTCTATCATTTCCTTCTGTAAACAATAATTTTAAATTCGCAGCGTTTCAACATATTCTAATATACACATGATTAGGTCAATCCATATTTCTGAATATACGCATTCTACCAATTCTTTAGAATTATAGAAAATGGGTTTTTGACGTTTGGTAAATTATTTCAAAAATTTTAGGCAGTTTTGGGAGACTCAAATCTCTAAATCGGAATTTGTAAGAATAAGTTAATAATGAAATAGTGCGAAGTCTCTTACATAAAATATTAAAATTTTCATATACTCTCTGAATCGGAATTACTATATAAGAAGTTATTAATGAAATAGTGGAAAGTCACTTATCGTTTGATTAATTAAGCATCACTATGATAAACTTGAGTAGAAAACTACTATTTCATATATAAGTGAGGTTTTCTACTACTATTTCATTAATAGGTATTTATCTGTAATCATTACAGATATTTGTCTGTAATTTTTACAGACATTTGTCTCCAATCGTTACAGAAATTTGTCTGTAATCATTACTGACATTCATACACTGAAAAAAATGGTTAGTTGTGACAAGAAGCTCTTTATTAGTAGAGATGGTATTAGATGCGACAAGCACTTCGATGGTAAAAGTAACTAACCAGTTTACTGCGGCAACAAGTCGCCGTTAGTAATCCTACGTAGGTTATATTAGTAGCGATAGTAATTCTAGTCACAACAAATAAAGTAGTCACATTTACCACCAATTTATTTTCCAAGAAATAAAAGTAGTAATAGTTACAAGTTTTCCTCCTTGGCGACATTGGCAGAACTGAAACCTGAACAGTGCTGCCAACATTCGCACCGAAATATCGCGTCATTTTCTCGATCGTCGCCATTTTCATCTTAACCTTTTTGTGAATTGTGCAGTAGTGAAGACCGTGAAGACTATCGCATCGATATAAATTTTCTAATAGACTGACTGCTACTGCAAGTCTGCACTTTTAAATATACAGGAACTCCAATATAAGGTAGACTGATTTAGTTGTTCCTAGAACTGCTGGCCCACGCAGTTTATCAGCGCACAAGCAGTGCCAACAATGCGTGGCCACCCCGCACCATTCATCCAACGAAGAATTTAGTGCCACGGCTCTGCGAGGCAACCCCCGAAACTGGCCTTATATTGGAGTTCTTGTGTATTGAAGTTATAGTCGTTTTTCATTAACATCACAATAGGCATGTGGGTGTATTTTGACATGACGTCTTATGAAGACCTGGTCGCTATATGAAGTCCTGAGGACGCTCTGGTGTCCACTATAGAGAAATTGTAGTAAAATTTACTATAATTTCAGTATTGAGAAGTACTAACTTCTCAATAGTCCACGAGCTAGTAATTTTAACATGTAGTACAATTTTCTAGTTTTAATAGTAAGGACTACTATTTTAAATAGTAAAAATTACTAGTTGTAATAGTAAGGATTACTACTTTAAGTAGCGAGATCAACTAGCTTATTTGTAAGACTAACTAATTTAATAGTAAGACGTACTAATTAAAGTGGTCAGGCTTACTACCTGAAAATAGTCTGTACCATCGAAAGTTGTCGCGACAACAAGTAAAGTAGTAAGGACAACTACTACCAATCTTGCGAATAAAAGTAGTAGCCCCAACCAGTTAAATAGCAGCGGCATATTTTACAAACTAAAGTAGTTGGCCCTACTACTTTATTAGTTGTCCCAACCAACTATTTTTTTCAGTGTATGTAATTGTTATAGATGGTTATCTGTGGACTGTACAGACTTATCTGTACTCGTTACAGATATTTTTCTGTAATGCTTACGAGTGTTTTATGTTAGTGTTACGACTAAATCCTGTTATATTTACAGAATCTACTCACAGAAATTTAATAGTAATGTGTTCTTAAATTCTATGCTGTCACTATATTAACGTAGGAAATTTGTAACGGTTACAGATTTTTCGATAAGCCTAACGTATTTTTTTTCTCCGTGCTGGTTTACATCTCACCGTGATATAAATCGAAAATAAAATCAAAAACAATTCCCTGTGCTCTTTAATGTATTTAAGTAGAGTTGTACGATGCCTGACCATTCCCTACTTTTACCACGTGGCTTGGGTCAGCACATGCGTGCCACTGACTACTTAGCCTGACTGCATATACTGTTATTTCACGTAATTTTCGTCACGCTCCACACCAGTGGTCATTACAATACTAATAATTGTTCACCCACAATGATGTTTATAAAACATGCATTATGTTAAATTTAAAATTAGAATCGTTTATGTTTACTCGCGCCAAAAGTACTGTCCGTGACTAGATACAATCAGCAGGATATGTATTTCCAGACTATTTGCATAAATTTTAGTCTGATAACAAAAAAATACATTAAAACAATAAAAAACAATTTTACAAATACCTTTTTACAGTTAGTTTATTATACAGCGGTTTATATAAGAAATTCACTGTTTAAAAAAGTCTACCGTAATAATGTGACGTTGTCTAATTTTATCCAAGTTTTACAATTCAACAAAATTTAGTTTTGATTACCTTATTATTTGATTTTTAAAACCCCGTGATTCAATCTTCGCGATATTGGAAGATGCACAGTATACCAGAACTTAGCTAGCCATTTATTTTAGAATCTTTTAATTTTAAGAAATGATTTTGCATGTATTTCACCCTATTTGATGGGAATCCAGTTTTTGCGTCTGACCCATCAAGAAAACTGGAGTTGAGAAACTTAAGATGCTTTTCTTAAGCTTTGGCCTTTGAATATTCTCGCCATTTTCATCCCGTTATTATAAATAAGATTAAATCTATTGATTGATTGATGGCTTCAAGTATACTTCTAGCCATACCTAGAACATTGTTGAATATTTTTGGAATGCCATTTGTACATTTGCTGGTGCATTGTTTACGTTTGACGTTTTCACCCGGCGCGAAATTCATTAATATGGCGAATCTAAAAAATCTTCGTCATTATGTTCAAACTATTCGTTTGAAAACTTCTATTGCCCCTGGCCCGTACTAAGAGATTAATGTTCCTATGTGTCAACTCTATTTTTTGCATATTTGATAGACAGATCGATTAATCCTTAATATTGGAGAAATGTTATGTTGATTTACCATCTGTTGGACCGAATTAATTTGAGTCTAACTACTTAATACCAAAACTTACTAATATTGAATCAATGACCATAAATTCTGAAGAACATGGTCCTGAATTTGAATTGAGATTCTGTGGAATAAGAAGAAATTCGACCATTCAGAAAAAACCCAGCTGGTAAGCAAGAAAACAACGTTCTCAAAGACGAAAACGAATGCTTTTACGTTCACCTTTTCGTCAGCAGCTTCTTAAGAAGAAATTCGTACAACTAAAAAAAAAGCTGTCCAATTAGATATCTGACGAAAACAAAAAACTTTTCAAAAAATGTTTCAGAAGTGAAAATCTTTCTTCGATTGATTCAATTGTTACCGTGATAGGAACGTAAATTCCATTATTTTGTACTTACGATCAAATTAAATAAAAAAGACTAGGATTATTTCGAGTCAACACTTAAATTAGATGAAGGTTACAGTCTGACAACGTTTTGACTTGAATCTTTCGGTTATCCACAGGCAAATTATACCTAATAACAATTTTATTAAAATTGTTTAGCTAATCAAAAAAATTATAATGTCATAGAAAAAGTTATAGATAAAAAATTCAATTTACCTCTAAAAAACAATTTCGGAGTCAAAATTGTTGTCTGATGAAAAAATTGAAACAATTGTCGTATTCTCATTGGAAAAACCTCAAAAAACAAAAACAGGCTCCCAATAATTAAACAGTTACATTTCTTAATTTTGAAAGCGACCCTCAATAGTCAAACGACGGACGAAGTAATAATGATAGGAAGCAAGTCGAGAGTTACATTAGAAATATGTACGGAATAATTTTTGAACTTGTTTATGAAAATCGATTCTAAAATTCTTCTTCTATAAGTGTTGTTTTCTTCAGCTAAAATCTTTATATTATCGAAATTAAAATTTAAAAAATTGTCAAAATGCAAAGAATGTTGTGAAAACCTATGTTTAAACTGCCGATTCTACAATCCCTTACATATTCGAATGTTTTTGTTCTTAACCTTATGCCAGTTTCACAAATGTAAGTTTTATTGCAACCTTTGCAATAAAACTAGAAGAATTGAGAAAGATTCTCAATTCTCCTTGTAAAAATGGAGCAAAAAAGTTGGAGAGTCCTTTGACTCTTTTTACATTATTAAAATGTTTTTAACAGTATAAATTTAGTATTTTATGTAAACAAAATAAAAATTTTTTTAAATTCAAACAAAATTTCCTACAAAAAATGAAGCTCCAAAAGAGATGTGAGGAGGAAGATGATTTTCATATTAATTTACGGATTAATTTGACGAACTTTGAAATTTAATTTCTACGTCCTGAAGAGGAAAACGACTTTAAAACGATTTTAATCTAAGACAGACTTTTTAGTTGCCGTACTAAATCTTCCTAGCATCCTTTAAATAGTGATTTTTCATCTCAATAAATTAATATTTTGAATGTTCAGAACAAGTTTCAGAAACGAAACACCTATTACTGGCTCGTTCTTACTGGAAAATTGGGTTTTACAATAAATATTGTAGTTTTTTTTTCATGTATAAAATTGTACAGTTGATCTTTAAAGGTAGAGAGCATTCTACACGTATATTGAATCATTTTTCATCAAATAAATAAAAAATGAACAATAATTGTTATTAATAATCTAATTATTACAAATAATAGACTTGTGACATGTATGGAATATATAGTATGTACATTTGCTTTAAATAATCGGCTTTTTCTGAAAAGGCTGGAATTCGGAAATCATTTACACTGAAGAACAATAAAAATATTAAAAATGAATTATTTATGTTTTCTAAGTACATCTACACTTGAATATAATACATATCAAGATTGTTTTTTTATTTTCATAGAGAAAAAAGTTGCGTTGAACAAATAATCATATTGAAACAAAAATTGGTAAATATACTTCATAAGCTTTATTAAAAATGTATTGCTGATCATTTCTAAAAAAAAAAAGTTTCAAATCCGTTCACAATTGCAACCTGTAGACTATTTTGGATTGTAAATTCTGGAGCCAGCCCGCTGTGCAGCGGGTAAAGTACATCCCAAAGGTTTTATTTTTTTTTCCGGACTTTGCCTGAGCCTGTCGGGTACTTCGCGATTTGACCAGACAGAGTCCTAAGTGACAGTGCTACTTCGGACTTTGCCTGACACTGCTCAGTTCATTCGCGGAGGGACTAGGCAGACTGCGGTGTGCCGGCACATCGGACATCGAATCAAGTGGTCTAAAACGTATGATGCTAATGTATGCAAATCCAAAGTTGTTGATCAATCGGCACCAAATTTTGTATGCATATTCCTTCGGCTCTGGAATAGATTGTAAAAGTAATGGGAGGACATACGGGGGGGGGGGGGGCCCCCCAGCGCCATAGTCTTTTACTCATCAGCTCCAAATTTTGCATACATATTCTTTGGGCCCCTGAACAGGTCACAGGAGATAGGAAGGGCAGATAGGGGGGCTGGCACCGCCAAATTTTTTGAATGCTCGGCATCAAATTTTGCACACAGATTCTTTGGGCTCCCGGACAGGTATATCTAATATATAAAATCAAGTGGCCTGAAACGGTACGATGCTTATGCTAATTCATAGTTAATAACCAATCGCACCAAATTTTGTATACATATTCTTTGGGCTCTAGACAGGTAGGAGAAACGACCCTAAAGTAGATAGGAAAGAATTCAATGGCATTTAAATGCATCAGTTTCCAAAAATGAAAAACGAAGACCATTGTTACATACGCGAAAGTTTAAATTATTGACCTTTTTTTAATCTCTGATATTTCTTAAGATTGGTAAGATTGGTACGAGATGTTAAATCTTCATACAATTTAACCTGACTTGCGATGACAGGAAATTGCAGCTTTTTTACATACCTTAATCCTAAAAATGATATCTTCGCCGAAAGGCTCCATAAAACACAATTAAAATTCATGAGTTTTTTAATAACTAATAATTTACACTATATTCTCAGTTTGTTATTCACATTAATTTGAATTTAAAAACTTCACGCATCAAAATAAACAAACAAACATAACCTTTAACTTGAAACAACTGCGAGACAGTCGCAGAACTGCCAATTTTGGCAGAGACATTTTTTGTAATTTGCCGATTATCTATTGTTGGTTATCTACTGTCGAAAAATGTAATATCCAGTAAAAAGTCCTTAAATATTGATAAATATTAAAGAAAGAACACTCTGTGTTCATGAATACTGTTTATTAAACTTCAAGCTTTGATTCGAATCTATAATTATTTAGACACTTTGAAATTTCTGCCATCATATTGAGCCCGCCAATTTCAATTTTGAATTGTTGAATACATATTCATAATCAGCGACCCAAAAAACACCCGAGTAACTATTTTGAGTCGATTCCATATATTTTTCAAAATCTTTGCCGCCATGTTGAATCCGCCATTTTGAATTTTGAATTTTTGACTGCACATCTGTAATCAGTGACGCTAAAAACCCCCAGTAACTATGATTACTCGATTCCATATATTTTTCAACATTTTCGCCGCCATATTGCGTCCGCCATTTTGAATTTTGAATTTTTGACTGCGTTTTCGTAATCTGCGACCCCAAAAACTCCTGAGTATCTAGTTTTAGCCGAATCCGTAGACTTTTTGAATTTTGGCCAAAATTTCGGTTTCCTGGCCCATAGTGCAGTGCCTTCAACACATCTGAACCCTCGTCGGCTCAATAATCTTAATCACCTTCTCCGTAATTTCCCTATATTCTGTAGGTTTTCATCTACGATTCAGAAAAATGCATCCCTCTAGGTTATTACTATCAAAAATTCAACGATTCTCAAACATGTTTAATGACTATAATATGATGTTACATACTATCGAATAATTGTTGTAATAATCTCTAAATGCCACGTGTCATACGAATCTTTATTTCTCCTCGAGGTAATCCAATTTTATAATTAAAAAGTTTCGATTATTTAAGAAGTATAAAGTTAACAATTGAATCAAACTGACTATAAAGAAATGTAAATATATCAAATGGACAAACTTGACGCCTCTAATTAATGAGATAAGAACTATGGAATATAAGTGCTACAAACTAACGAAGCAGTATCATATTCGTTAGTCACAGTGGTAATTGAATTTTCCATTCAAATATCAATTATTTTTTCCATATTTCAAAAAGATGAGGATTGCTTATACTCTGGCATTATTCTTGATTGCTGTGCTCAGTTCTATTGGTAAATATAATAATATATGTATTTCAAAACGGTGGTAGTTAAAATTGTAACATATCTTCCTTGGGGTAACTCATAAGTAATTAGAAATATGAAATAGATCTGTTATCTGGATATTTATCTTAGCTTTCATCTGTCATTCTGGAAATTTATCTGGAGTTTTATCTCTTAATTGAATATTTTGTCGCAATGAAATAGAAAATCTTTATTGAAGTGATGATATCGGAACATATCAGAAGATATCACAATATGAAAATTGGTATGTTGTGGGCAAAGCCAAGAGTACGGACAAACCTAGGATGTTTTGGTCGTTCGAGAGCTAGCCCGTTTGCTGTCGCGCCAAGTGCATGAATATTCTTTACTGAAATGCCACAGATATTTCTTATTCTTATGTCGTTGACTCATCCTTTTGTTTACTTAACTTTCTTACAAAAATGTATGCAAAATCTTAAGCAGGTCAAAGAAAAAATGTTACAAGAAGATTATCAAAGAAAACTATCTTGCTGAAATATTATTGTTGATAAAATATCGTACAGCCTCAATTCAATAAGAAAAAAAAATACGCGCATAAAAATAATTTTGAATCTGAGTAAAATATACTGCGGTATGATATGAAGTTACTTTTTGAAATGGGGATTAGAAACATAACACTTTTAATTACAATGCGGTTTGCTTTTTGGCATTCACAAGCAATATTGATGAATTTCTTCGTACAATTACACGTTACAAATCCTCGATGACTGAAAAGATACTCTTTACCATTTATTTATTGTGCATACACAGCTTGCATGGCAAATCATTGCAGCTTATGAATTTTCATATCAAAATATAGCAATCTCACCATACCGTGCTGACTGCCTACTTTTTAAAAATCTTATTGAATACCGCAGTGCCTAAAAACTTACCTGAAATTTTGCCACGCGTAGTTCATGATATACCGATATCTGATTCTCCACTCTAGCAAAATTGAATCATCTGTTTCTTGTTGCAGATTTCAGTTCACAGTTTGACTGCTTACCTAATGGAGACCCTATCCCCGGTATTTCTCATTCCGGAACTTCTTATTCTCCCGATAGGCTTCGTTTTGCTGAAAGTTTTCATCCTCCTGCGGAGCCTCAGCTTCTTGTCAAGTCCAATTCTTCTCATTTTGAGCCTTCTCTTCATGCCAGGTCTAGGTCACCTTCTGACAGGCGTCGTTCTTCACTCATATTTGGATACGAATTTAGACAACTTAGGCATCTTCGACTTATTCCTCGCAACAATCGGACCCGGCGATTTGAAATTCGAAGATACAAGTTTCCTGCTGATGAACAAATTAAATTCCGAGTTGGCAACACTATCTTAATGCCCATACCGAGCGGAGAATACAGAGTATTAACAACATCTACTGGAGTTGTAATTGCAATATTGGGAACTAATAACGTTCTTCGTGGAATTTATAGCCGCAATGGAGAGCGGGTAGCCATAAACATGGAAAGTGGCGCGATGTCCATGTTGTCCCCAGAATTAGCCCGAGAATCGCCATTAGGAAAAAGTCGCCGAATCGAAAAGATTTTTGATGCGGAATATTTAGACCACATGTAAACCAAAATTCCCCAGGGCAATAATTCATTTTTAAAAAATGTAAACCTAAAATATAATAATTTATAATAATTATAATAATTTAATTATTATGTCCCTAGGGCTAAAGAGCCCTCTAAGGAACAGGTGATACATGTACATGAACTTAAAACTATGTGCAAACTCTGGTCAAATTAAGATTACAGCGGTGGTTAGATAATATTGTATACAGTGATGTTATGTTTAAAATACAAAAGAGAATTGGTTACCATTGTGAGTACTGTTTAAAGAATACAGTTATATATGTATACGTCGCATTAAGAAATTTTACAAACTACCAATGAGTGATTTGTAGTGTAGGATTGTCTAAATTAAGCAAATATTCAAAAAATAGTTTTCTAAAGTGAAAGATTGAAGGTGCATCTCTGATCATACTTGGTATCTTGTTCCCAAGACGTGCCCCCCTAACTATGAAGGATCTTTGCAGCTTACAGGTTCTATGTATCGGAATTGTGAGGACCATTTTTCTTTCACGAAGCCTAGACTGAGTGGGTTGATTATTATCTCTGATTACAAATAAATCTAAAAGATATTGTGGCGTTTGACTGTGGAAAAGATTGAAAAGTAAGTTACCCATAAAAAATTGTCTTCTCTTGGCCACACTCAGAAGTCCAGCCCTTAAGCGATATGGAGTTATGTGTTCATATTTCGGCAAGTTATAAATAAATCGCATACATGCATTTAGAGCTCGCTCAAGTTTTAAATTAAGTTCCTCCGTAATACCATCGTATAAAATACTCCCGTAATCGAAATGCGGGAGAATTAGACTCTTTCCCAGAAGAATCCTTGTAGCCGTGGGCAAGGATTCCTTGTTTCTTTTAAGCTGTTGCAACACCGTGAAGACCCTTCTCGAAATGCCAACTACTTGCTCACTCCAGGAGAGAGTGCGGTTAAGCATATGGCCCAAATCCCTTACAACTTCAACAAATTCAATCCTAAGGCCATCAATTTTGAGTGATGTGAAGGTCCTTAAAGTTTCTGAGGAGGGAGAGGGCGTCGGTCCGATAATAATTGCTTCAATCTTGGTCGGATTCAGTGCCAGCCCATAATTCTGTGCCCATTGTACCACTAAGTCGATGTCCTGCTGGACTAATTCCAGCATACTTTTAAGGGAGGCGATTGGGCCCGAAAGATACAATTTAAAATCGTCCGCGTACTTATGGTATTTGCAGTAATTAAGTTGAGCACCCAAGTCCGAATTGTATAGATTAAAGAGAAGGGGTGCTAAAATAGAGCCCTGTGGGACTCTACTCTCAATCCTAGCCCACTCTGACCGTTCGCCTTTGCTATTGACTACTTGTAGGGATCGAACTGTCAAGTATGATTTAAACCACGCAATTACAGTACTGGATAAATTAAACGTTCTAAGTTTGCGTAAAAGAAGTTCGTGATTAACTGAATCAAACGCTTTTGAAAAATCAAATGAAACCACTATCGTGATCTCCCTCCTATCAATAGCGATTTTGAAATCAGCGGTCACCTTTAAAGAAGTCGTTAATGTGCTGTGTTTCTCCCGAAAGCCCGATTGCAAAGGATCAGTCAATTTATTGGTATCGAGATACTTTGTAAGCTGCATGTGGACTATCTTTTCCAATGGCTTCGTTATTGCACATAAAATTGAAATCGGCTTATAATCTGTCGGGGAGACTGGACTAGCAACCTTAGGAATTGGGCGAATAATTGCTTTTTCCAAACATCCGGAAAAATCCCTGCTTGTAGGGAAGAGTTGTAAATGTGAAGTAATATTGGGAAAATTGTAGGAAGAGCAAGTCGAATCATTTTGATGGAAATCTCATCAGATCCAAGGACATTTGACTTTATTTCCATTACCTTCTCCAGAAGAACCTCCGGTGTTATGTCTAAGGAAAAGAAATCAGTATCGTTGAAGGTTGAGCTTAGAGGATTAATAATAAGGAATAATCCTCTCAACAAGTGCCAAATATTTTCGTTGTTATTTCTATTTTTTATAGCGTTGAAATTGTATTTATTGGCCGAATCTCTAATTTTTGTTTGGACTAGGTTCCTTAGTTTGCGAAATTCAGCATGAATAACTGGGTTTTCTGTTCTTTCAGCAAGTCTGCGCGTATTATTCCATTTCTTCATGAGATTTTTTATTTATGTCGTAATCCAAGGTGCAGATTTGTTATATTTATGAGGAAAGTGTAAGGGCGCAAACCTATCAAACGCTGAAATTAAATAGGAGCAAAAAAGATTAATTTTGCTATTAATATCCACCATGCGAAAGAGTTTTTCCCAATCATAAGTCATTAGGTACTCGTGAAACGTTGCTTCATTTACCTTAGAAAGATTTCGTATTTGATTTTGTGACTTATTTAATGGTTGATCACAAGTGTATTTGTAATCTATTGTAACCCGCGAATTACAGGATCAGCCTGGGTATAGGCAAAGAACTATCTCCTGCGTGATGCTAACAGAAAAGTAGCATCACTCAGGGGAAACTCTAGAGCGCAGGCTCCAGTACTCCCACGCAACTAGATATTGCGTAAGCGTGGGAGGGCAAAGAGAAGCATAGAAGATAAAAAGCGCTCCCCGGCCGAAAAACGGCATTCTGAATCTTGCGTCTGAAAAGCGCAGATCACAGGGTGGAGTCCTTATGAAAAAGACTTGAGGATTGCATCCTGACCTCTTTTCACACAAGTTCCTCCCAAGTGGACAAGTTACAATATATTTGGCGTCAAAACCAAATATCTTGAATTTTCTTCCAAAAAGAATTGTGTTTGCTTTAAGAGAGCCTAGAGGATTATATCGCCAACGCTGTCTAGAAAAGAAGCTCAATTTTAAAGTGGTCTTCGTTCGTCAGGTTAAAGTGAACGAACTTCCTAAAGCGATCTTGACTGAAATTTATTTTGAATCTGGTGGCAAAGTTCCACCTCTGAGAATTTTCTATATTGATTTATCGTAAGGCGAAACGCCTGTTTTCTGAAAGTTATTATCCTGAGATATTATGTTGGCCTCTTTGAGCAAGGTGGAGGTTATACCTAAGCTATTGGTCTGCACCAGACAATATAATTTTTTTTTTTTAATCTGTTAATCGCGTCTTAGTGATTTAAAATCAGACAGGGAGTTGTACTGCCTCACCTGGTTGAGAAAATCATTAAGGACGAATCTCAGATCCTGAGGAAATACCTCACTTTTCAAAAGAGGACTCGGAAAGTCCTAGAATATAAATCTAATCTCTGCGGAAGAGACTTTGGCCGAGTCGAGTCCGCTCGAAATCGCTTTCCTTCGCTCTCTCCCTCGCTGAGAACAAAAGAGACCTACCTGGGGCCTGTGTAATCCTCAGCCCAGCTGGCTCGCACTAAACGCGCTTACGTTGCGTCCTCACTTTCTTGAAGTGGTACACCTGATAGACAGGTAGCCGCGTAATTTATGGGTCATAAGTACCAATTATATTATAGTCAGATTTGCCTTTGTGTGCCTTTGTATTTTTTATGCATGTTTTGACTTACGGTTAAGTCCATTTAGATAATCCTGACTCCTTGCTCTGTAAATCACCTTCCTAGAGTAAAATCTCTCTTAAATAATTGAAAATCAAACCAAGCCTCTAGGAAGTGTGCATCCTATTTACATAGGAAGGAAATAGCCTGAATGAGGCTACTTTAGAATTAACGAATGAAAAGAAAGAAAACCAAATAAAAATAAAAACACATAGTATTTACTCTCGATTTAAAAAGGCCTTGTATTGTATTGTATTTTAAAATCATTATTGATATAATCTGCCCCGAGCGCAGATCACTCCTTGAGTGTACAGCGATATTTTTCATTTGAGTCTAATAAATTTGAAGGTTATTGGAAATAAACTTTTATTCTAGATTTAGAAATACTGACACAACTTAAGACTGTCCGTAGTGCATATCCGCTCTGTATGTGTATGTGTACATGCGTGTACCGAAGGTTCAGGTTTGCTCATTCGGGGTCCCCAAAACTTATACCTGCTTAGATATAGTAGTTCAAAATTATCACTTGTGCGAGCAAGTTGCGTCGGTTACAAAACAAAAAAGTGAACGTCGTGTCCAATGTGACGACAAAATTCATGAAATTGACGGATATACAATTTAAAAACTTGAGTCTTTTGCTGAAAGTAAGTATGATACGACTCTATTAGCCTCAAGTTTTTCCCATCATGCATTGAAGACTGAAAAATTCCTGAATTTAATGGAAAATAATGATAAATCCCTATGAAAAATTATAAACATTCAGAGAAAACCTTCAAGATCGTGTCATATCGTGCGACCGGATCTGTAGTAGGTTCTGGATAAGGATATCCCTTGATAGAATATTAAAATCCAGCTGCCCCAAACTGCCCCCCGCCCATGTAACACGTATTTTTTTAATAAAAAAAAAAACAAATATTTTTTTGGAAAAAGTAGAGATTATACGTTATAAACGAAAAATATGGACAATTTTTTCTTAAATGAGTAATGGGGCGTTGAAAAATGTATACATTAATGTATTGATAGTATGGACCCAGAACCATAGATGGCCCTTATCAGGCCTAAATAAGTTTTTTCTCTCATAAATACTCATTTTTCATTATGGCTTTTAAATATGTGCCCCAAAATAGGAAAATTTTCTATTGACACATTTTTGGCTGAACATCTTTTACATGGCCCAAAATGGCATTTAAAGTTATGATAATTAAAGAATTAAATTGCGATTGTGGGCCTTTTATAATAAATGTATTAAAAATAGCTACGTATACAATTTTTTATTTTCAGAGCATACATTCGAAATCCATAAGAACAAATTAATTTTTTTAGAGAAAAAAATTATTTGGGCCAGATTATGTATACAATATATGTATTGAATACTAGAATAAAAATGCATAATGAAGAAATAACATAAATAAATTAAAATTCAATTTGTATAAATTTTATTTCATAAATAAACACTAATAGCTTCTGTTGAATCTTCAGCAATTGCAGGCGATAATAGTTTTAAGACAAACGGTTTATCGAGAAAGGAAACTTTCTTCTTGTAAAAGACGATTCAAAGGAAAGTTTTGGTACAGTCAAAGACAAAATTGAGAATCACGTGTCCACGAAGTTTCGAAAGGATTTCACATTATCAGAGAATATGTAGCATACTTTAAGCACATTTTGTATGATTTTCAAAAAATGGCAACAAGTAAGGAGGACTGAAACAAGATTTTTTGAAAATTGTGCTGCATGGCTAAGTATGTTCGTTTCATTTGAAGATATCAATGAGGTTTCTGCAAATCCTGGACCATCGTCCATAATAGGGCTGCGGACGCAATCAACTGCAGAAGAATTAGAATTTGCCACTCAAATGACCATTCGAGCGACGGGAAAATTAGATGCTGCAAGAATTGTGAAGGACGTCACCTTTGGAACCCCATCCAGAGCTCAATCTTCATGATCTAACTTTCAAGCGCCGTCTTGTACCTTCTAACCGGCATCCTCGTTTTTTCTTTCTAGTTACTTTATATCACTAGATTTTAACTAGTTTATTCCAATATGTGCATTTTTTGTATAACCTGCGTTATTATTGGTCCTTTCTTATTTATACTCCGCTTGATATTCTTCTTTGTATCCTTGCCTTTAACTTGCTTCTTAGTTATGTCTATTGGTTTGTGGACGTCAGGTGAATGCTCCACCAAATTGTTTCATTAAAAATGTTTATGTTTAACTCCAATCTCCGATTCTCAAACTATGGCATAGAATAACTCTTTGGGGAATCGCCGCAGTGAAACCATTCAAAAAGTGTTTGCTTACGTATCATGGGACATATTTAAACTGCCTGCCCCCACCATTGGCCGAATAGTCTAGAAGGTGGAGAAGGTGTTCCATCTCCCCCACCGTTCCATCTCTCTCCGACATACCCTATGTTTTTTCGTAACTTAACAAAGTAATTATTCTTGTCAAAATTTTGGTCTCTTTTTCAAGTAATTCGTTGTTTCTATTTTGATCCTGCTTCTATCGAGGATCAGGTCACGGACGTTATATGTTTTTTTGCGAAGATCGTTTTTAAAACTTATGCCAGTTTATGTTTTGTTTTTACTGATAATGCTTGGTAATTGGAACAAGCGAAAAATACGTCTAAATCTTTCTCCAACATAAACATTTTATAATAATATAATATAGGTTGGTAATGACATACTTCAGACCAAAAAAAGGAGATTCGTTGTTTAATCCTTCACTCCAAATTTTCTGCCGACGTTTCGAAAACTAATGTTTTCCTCGTCAGTATCCTCACATCTTGAGGATACTTCAAAATTCAACAAAAATTGTCCACGATTTCATTGACATATTTCACTTACAAAAAGAAAAAGCTAAGTCTCAGCTAATTTTTGTATAAACGAAAAAAAATATCTATTTTAGATTGAATTCACTCACTTCATCTGGTTTCTTCTAAGGGACACTCTCTTAAACCAATCTCTGATTTATTAAAGAGTAAAGGTTAACGCACCCATTGATTTCACAGCCTTTTAATACAGCGTGATACTTTTCTGACGTAACAATATGTTAGCCATAAAAACTCAGGAAAATCTAGTCTTCGAAGATAAATAGCGCTAACAATAATCTGGAGCGTAATGAGGCAACAAACGTGCTAATGAATTAGAAAAAGTGTAGAAACAAATTGGTCCGTTCTATTGTTACCACTGCCCACCTCTGGTGGACATCTTCATGACGCGCCTCTTTTTATGTAACTAAAATTGTTCTATGCGATATTTATATCCGAAAGATTATTTGTCTTGCATTTTCATAAAAAAAATAGCAATCAGTTGACCATACTCCACAGCTTAAGCAATCAGAATGCGCGATAGTTGCATTCAATTGCTCAATAAAGACCACGAAAAAAAAACATATAAAACAAGTTTTGCAAGTTTTATTCAACAGGCATGTACAAAAATGTTTCGGCACAATTAATAAAATATCGTTTTATCTAGATAACCTTGCCGATTTTTTAGGCGACATGAGTACAATCATAATGAAATGTAAATAACTCAGAAGAAAAAGCGTGACACCTTTAATTTGTAAGATAACGACGTTCGGATATATGTATTGTATAATCTGGTAGAACACCAGAAAAGTTGTAAGTTATATTGTTGATCAAATTTTTCAATAATACATTAATTAGCGTTCCCTCTAATTGAAAAAGATGAGGATTATTCACCCTCTACTCTTATCGGTGGTGGTTATCCTGAATTATACTGGTGAGTATAATAATAATATAATATATCTACAATTTTAATTTTAATTCATTCCAGACGAACTCAGAATGTATCTGCTGCTGAAATATAATTCGAAAAGTGTACCTATTGATAAGGAATTCATACAAATTCCAGAATCAGAAAGTACTTTGAATTAAAGTAAAAGCGGAAAGTTGTCCGATATCCGCTTCAGTATGAATTTAACTTTTGTAGAGAAGAAGAAGAGGTTCAATCAAGAAGCTTAGTGATTGAAACAGATTGATAATAAAACTAAAAATAAACTAAATTGCTTATGGCCGAACTCATTGTAAATCGGACAGGCAATCAACTTGACTAATGAGATGAGGATGTTGTAAATTAATTTAATGCGATGTTTTAAATCTTCCACGATGATGTTGTAGGCACGAAAGGAGCATGATGTAGTATGTTGTTCGTCTTTTACCGCTGTTATCCATACACCTTACACAGCGGCCACGAGCGTTGGAGGTGACAACGATCACTTCTAGATGCTTTCTTAAAGCTACCATCTGTTAATCTATAGATTTTTATTTTCTCGTTTTCTGATGTAAGACAAAAGACTGCGGTCACCACTCGACCGAGCGATTTTAGCTTTAGCATGCTCACACATTTTTCATCATAATTCGAGAACCAGTAAATATTTCATTCTGCTCTTGGTCTCATTTTGAATATTACGCTGGATTTTTATTTTCGCTTCCTGCATATTTTTCCTAAAGGGTATACAAGAGAGGAGTACCTAATCTGATTTAGTCCAGAAGAATCTAAGGATTATATGCAGATGTCGCTAAGATATGAAGGGTTAAGGTGCATAAGGGAACAGTTGACAAAAATCGAATATTACAGGATTGACAAAAAGGCGTCTCCTCAATTATTTTTTGCAGTTTTAAAGGAAAATAAATACTTGCTGCCGAGATATGGACTTGATGAATCGATTTCGACAGAAAATGCTTCGAGCAATTTTGAAATGATATAGCTCGTCCGTTTCGACATGCCACATACTTGGAATGAAAGGTTTCAGAACAGTAATTGAAATTCTGTCGGTCAAAAAACAAAACTTACTTCTGAGATATTTAACTTATCAATGTAATAAAAAAGTTCTTCAGAAAGTTACGCGGTTTCCAATGACAAATATGAATAGAATTCTCCAAAAATGTCCAGATAGTTTCCTTGTTCCCTTAACCCTGCATACAGGTATGTCAGGAGTCAATACTTGCCCTATTTAATATCTAGTTATAGTATTTCATAACATTTATAGGTGAAAAATTGAAATCTACTCTGAAAAAATTCAATCCTCTGTATTTTGTTGCAGGTTTGAGTTCGCAGTTCGATTGCTTACCTAATGGCGCTCCTATCCCTGTTGCACCTCGTTTCGGAACTTCTTCTCCTGATAGACATTGTTCTCCTGAAAGGCCTCTTCCTCCTGCAGAGCCTTTCCTTCGTGACAGATCCAGGTCTCCTGCTGCCAGACATCATCATTCACTTATACCTGAAGATGAGATGAGTCAACTTCGACTTATTCGGCTTATTCCCCGCATTAATCCACTCCGGCGTTTCGAAGTCCGAAGATACACTTTTCCGGCCGACAAACCGATTACATTGCAGGGAAGAGGACTATTTAGCACTAGACCTATGCCAACCAAAGAACAAAGAGTAATAGCAACATCCACTGGTGATGTCGTTGCAATAATGGAAGCTAATACACATCTTCGTGGAATATATAATCACGATGGAAAACGGCGGGCGGGAATAAACATGGAGAGCGGCGCGGTGTTCGAATTGGATCGAGAATTAATCCGTGAAACTCCATTAGGCTCCAATCGTTCAATCTCAAAGAATTTCAAAATAGTAGTTTTGAACTACGTGTAAAGAACCATTCCTTATACAATTAATTCCTTCAAAAAATGTAAACCTATTACATAATATCGTTTGTGATCTTATTTCGGATCAAGATGTAACATTTAACTGTTAATAACATTAAAAAATTAAGTGTATTATGTTTCACAAGGCTTCAATCATTTGTTAATTCCCCAGACTCACATTTTCAGAAACAGTTAAAAGATAGCTGCTTTGTGTACCATATACGGAAATATTTTAGTAAGAAAATTATTATAGGCTTGTAATGATTCATATATATTTCGAATAGGGAAGAACACCCTACAGTATATTAGAGGGGCTATCCACTCGCGTATTATCTCGTACATTTCAGGCTTAATAACTACGTAATAACTTGTACTATCATGTAATAGTACCTAATAATATGTAATTGTCTCATAATATTCCCATAATGGCGAATTAAATTTTTGTGTACACTGTATTTTTGTTGCTTTTTTGCATAGTTGGTTTTACAAACTGTAGGGGAAAGTGGAGTATTGTGCCACGCTCTGATTCAAATATACCGTTAATTTTAATTAAAATGTGATTTTCATGTGTCTGTTTCTTAAAGAGAGGCTCAAATTATCAGGGAAGTTATTAGCGGTTATTTGGCGAAAAATTACTTTGGGAACGTTTTGCCTTGAATAAATGTTTTCTTATCAACCAAAGTAAAGTATGTGGCAAGACCCAATTATACCTTCTTGCTCACTGAAGTGCATACGGCGCCGTTTGATTATGTTCCGTATATCATTTTGAAAGATCTGAATAATTTTAATATATTTAGGATGTTTATAGAACAAACTTATGGTAACAAAAGTTTAAAGTAATACTTTCGCTATTGAAACATAACATTTTCATGCTTCTAATCTTTCGAGATATGATGTAGGTATATACCTAATTACTGTCGGCACCATAGTCCATATTCCCCTACCCACTTGTTAAAATTAGTTCTTGAAACCGTCGTATCATGTCGCGGTCCAAATCGTGAATTTATTGTTTGAAAAAGTTTGCAGCTATCAATTTTCATCCGGTTCACAGTTTTTAAAAATTAACGATAACTGAATTTGTAAGTGACCTGCGGAGCGAAGTTTTTTTAATTCAGTTCTTTTAATGTTGAATTATTTAACGCAAGTTGTTTCAGTAAAAAATATTTTGCAGTTTTTATTTCTTTTATGGATGAAAAAGAATTGATCATATAACAATGATATAAATCCAGAATTTAGGAATGCAGATTTCTTCTTTGCATTATTTTTCTATTTACATAGGTATTGAGAAGTTTTTCAGGAAACAGGGATGAATTAAATAGGAATTATCTCTTAGAAAATGGTTCATGAAAATCCGAAAAGAAATAGGAAGACTTGTTTGTCCTGAAAAGACGCAACACGCTAACGTGCTATCTATAGCAGATCGTGCGATAAAGTGGAATGAATATTGTTTCAAGGAATAATCACTGATATCTAGGGTTTTAGGTTTCAAAATATTGATTTTGTTCAAAATCAAGGTGTACAGCTTTTTAGATAAAAGAACGATTTTTTAAGAAGAAATGTTTAAAGAGTGATCCACAGTTGATTTTAAACAAAAAAATGTGGTGAATGAAAATGTTTCTTGGATTGAGATTAGATCATTCTTGCGTGTTATGTAAAATCTATTTGAAACAATATAACGTTTTTGTTCTATCCAATTTCGTCTGAATATTTGGCAAGAATGATGAGAAGGGCATTTTGAAAAAATTAAAGTTTTATATTGTCAAGAAAATTTATTTTTCAGAAAGTTCCAGGGAATTTTACCGCATTTTTTGTAACAGTAAAGGAAAATGTTCCTGTTCAAATCAAGTCTGTATTATCAGCAGTTAATTATTTCTACCGAAAATTATCACTGTGATAGCGATTGAAAATTTTCTGAAGCCTCGTTGGCTCAGGCGGATGTAACTCATGGTTTTTCAATTCTTTAGCACATTTTATAGAATTTATATGAGTTTTCCAAGATTTAAAAACAGCCGTTATAGCAGATATTATATAAGTTTTTCTATATAAACACATGCTTTCAATGGAACCTAAAATAGTATGTAAATTGTTATATCAATGTTTACGAACTTGGCAACTAATTTTTCCCCTTGGAACTGACTCTAATTCAATGGCAATACATATCACAGAAGCACATCCTTGTTGCCAACAATATATTGTAACTTTGCAAAATAGTTCTGAATCAAAAGTAATTTTAGTTCTAAATACAGCTCATTTTCAGTATTTGCATTTTGAATATTTGGATTCTTTCAGCCCCGCGAATCCAGAAGCTACGCGGATTTTTGAGACTTGGGTTTAATTATTTAAGTCAATTCAAGATTAAGAATCGCTTCTGCTTGTTTCACCTTCTTCATTATATGTATTTTTTGAAAATCAGACCATCAGGTTTATTCCCGAACCCGCCAGACCTAACCAGAGACTTCAAGATGCATTGGGAATGCCTTTGCCAATTGCAGTAACTCAACCATTTGAAATTTCGCGCCCAAAATACTGTTGTATATCAACCTACTCATAATGTCCTTCCAGTCGTGCCCCAATACTTATTGAACATTTTGGATTCAAGTTTTTGACGACACCTGATTTTTTCCGAAATAACTTATTCGCCTTGGTGAGACATTCATACTTTCTTTTGAGTGGGACCTCTATAGCTCAAGCCCGGATGTTAGTATCAACGCTGCTAGTTATGAAATTTTCAACTTGGATTTAATTCTTAGTAAGATTTTCAGTAGCCAGATTCATTTTTCATATAATTCTGAGAGGATATCTTGGACATTAAAAAGTTCAAGTAAATAATTGTGTAAATGATTGCTTCTGAACTGAATTTAGATACTTCTGGTGATCTTGGAGTCATTTCTCGCCATTTCTTTAGATATTCGAGGTGAAGATTCATTGTATAATTCAGAGGAAAATGTTCTAGGATATCAGGGAAGTTATTAGGGTTAATTTGGCGAAAAACTACTTCGCAAACTTTCTGCCTTAAACAATTGTTTTCATATCAATCAAAGTCGGCCCCTTTTGTTTAAGTTATTAATTTATTTGAATATATTTGGCACACTATTTCCGGAACATTCCCGACTGGATTAATTTATCCTTGACATGTGTATTTCTGACGTTTTATTTGTTTCGTCTTATTGCATTCAGTCAACATTTTCCCTCTGATTATTGCCTTTTATTTGTCCTCATATTATATTATGTCACATTATCCCCTTAAATTATTTGAGATGTCTCCACATTATTATTGTGTTTTGTAACTTATATTGAGGTTTTATCCCGTCTTTTAGTCCCAAGTTCGTTATCTGTTCCAAATATTAATTGGAATTCTTAACGCAGTGGGACGAAGGTCGTGGGGGTTGAGGCGTAGGCTTCGGATCCACTCTGTCACCTTGCGGGTTTAATTTCCGCTTTGCACTCTGGAAGAGTCTCGGCGGCCCATGCGGTGAGCACTTGCCTAGCGTGGGAGTTGTTCATATGTGGAGAGTCGTGGGACCGGTACCTCTACAGGAAAAGGTTTTCTAAGTACTTCAAGCTGTTTCTCTTGATGGAAAAGGTTTTCCAAGTACTTCAAGCTGCTTCGCTTGGTGGTTCGGAACCTACCTTAAACTGTAGGTCCACCTTCAAGAATACAATCTAATTACATTTAATCGTATTGGAATGGAAGCTTCTAATGTGTCCCCTAAGGGTTTACATTTTTCTTGTATCTCTTTCCTATTCCTTTATACACCCCCTACACACATACTTGGTGGTGGAAGGGGGACCTACAGTTCAAGGTGGGTTCCGAACCACCTAGAGCAACAGCCTTAAGTACTTAGAGAACCTTTTCCTCTAGAGGTACCGGTCCCACGACTCTCCGAAGATGCACAATTCCCTTGCTAGGCAAGTGTTCACCGCATGGGCCACCGAGACTCTTCCAGAGTGCGAGGCGGGAATCGAACCCGCAAGCCGACGGAGTGGGTCCAAAGCTTACGCCTTAACCCCCGCGACCATCGTCCCACTTAATTTAATCGTATTGTTTAAGCTAACTGTCTCTTCTTGAAAAACCAGACGAAAAATCAATTTGAATTTGATTTCTCATTTCAGATTTCATTAATTCAATTTTCCCCTGATTTAAAAACCTAGCATCTCTACCATTTTGAATATGGGGCTAAACTAGCAAATATTAATTTCCAGTTCACTAGTCTAAACTGAAATTTCATTTTCAAACTGTAATTTTTATTTTGTTTTGGAAAATTATACAGGCCCACAAAAATCAGATATTTCTGGGTATAAATTACCTTTGGTATACAATCAGTTGGAAATAGGTCAAAGCATAATATCTTCATGTATTTTGGTGCGCTAAATACGAATTTGAAATTATTTTCCCCAGCACGTCAGAGTTTTCCCCACAGGCAAAAAATATCCTAGAAAATCAGCCTTTTTGGGAATGGAATATTATCCTTGGTATTCGAATCATCTGGAAATATGTCAGCATGATACGTCCAAGTATTGTCGTTCGTTGAATATAAATCTGCTTTGAGTTTCCCCCCCAGCTCCCCAAAGTTTTCCCTAGAAGCAACAAATTCCCTAGAAAATCAGCTTTACTGGGTATGAGATTACCTTTGCTATTGAAATCATCTGAAAACCGGTCAAACATTATATATTCGTTGATGTTGGTGCGCTGAATACGAGTCTGATATAATTTTCCAACAGCATGACAGGTTTTTTCCCCAGACGAGAATATTTTACTATAAAATCAGCTTATTCGGGTATAATAGTACACATGGTATTGAAACCGCCTGGAAACAGGGTAGATATGATATCATAATTATTTTTGTGCGCTGAATAGTAATCTGACACGAGTCTTCCTCAGTACCTGCGGGTTTTTTCCCTGATGCGGAAATTTCCCAAGAAAATTAGCTTTTTCGGGTACGAAATTACCATTGGTATTCACATCGTCTGGAAATAGGCCATGCATTATATCGTTATTTATTATAGAGCGTTGAATATGAAACTCACATCACTTTTCCCCAGGAGGCCAGGGCTTCCCCCTAGATGTGGAAAATGGGTAGAAACTCAGCTTTTTCAGGTATGAAAATACTCGTGGTATTGAATTCATCTGGAAACGAGTCAAGCATGATACCTTTATGTATTTTAGTGCATTGAATACGAATATGACATCAGTTTTTCTCCAGTATGTCAGGGTTGGTCCGTCGATGCGGAAAATTGTCTAGAAAAGCCGGTTGCCCGTAAATGTATAAAATGGCCTAGAAGAGCGGGTTGTCCGTATATAAAATCATTCTGGGTATTTGATTCATCTTTTTGAATGAATTCGATACCAAGGTTAATATCATACCCGAATAAGCTGATTTCTTGAGAAATTTTCTGCTTCTAGGGGAAACCCTGACATGCGAAGGGGAAAAAAATTTCAGATGTGTATTCAGCGCACCAAAATAGATGGTGTGGGGGAAGGTGGAGAACATTGTAAAACACAGCTTCGGATTGAAGGAGGGGTGCCCAAAGGTAGATCCTGTATCCATTAGCGATCATGGGCCAATAGGTCGGATCTACTCAGCTTTGACACAGAACTGTCAAGAAGGATCCCCGACCTTTACTTGAGTCGAAGTGCGTCAAAAAGTTCCATCTTGAACAGCAGAAAAAATGGGGCCCTTGAGGTTTAGGTTTATGAACCATACCCTTCCAACTAATAGTTTCTTCCAAGGGGCATACATTTCTTCTTAGTTTCCCATTGAAGAAAGTTGGTAGATCCTGAAAATGGCTAATTGATCCTGGGTCAGGCTGCACCTGTGGATTGTGTAGACCCCAGGATTAGAGGCTAGTAATTTAACTACAAGAGCGCACGTTTCCTCGATGACACCTGTAGATAATATTTCATCTGGAACTAATTACAAATTTCCTAATCTTAATAAAACTACCGAAACATCAGGTAATGTTATGATCAGCCTAGATTCTAAAATGAGTCAAATATTACATTTACCACTTTTGAAAGTCAAGCATGAAAAATGGAAAGTTCATACGCAGGTTTTACAACATTTTTATTTTTAACCCAGGAAACATGAAAGCATAAAACCCTAAAAAGAGCAGGGTGATCAGAGAGATAAAAATGTAGGTGGTACAGGTAATGATGACGATGATAATGAAGGGGAATGTAGTTTAAAAAATACTGATGATATTATTGCAAGCATTCCAAAAACTCAGGTAGCCGGAGTAGGCCTAAAATATCGTCTACATCATATGGTTCACTAATGACAAAGGACGGAGACAGCATTAGTGGTAACCAGGAATACAGAAGTGTCGGTAAGACTCCAAGCAAAAGTAGAAAGCGAACAACTCCTTATAACGGAAAGTCAGTTAAGTTCAAGGGAAGAGAAAAAGTAATAAAAAGTGGCGAACGTTGTTTCTAAGGTCATGAAATTATTAGGGGAAATCTATTTTGACCTATTCCATGAGAATAAGATTTAGTTGACTTGAAGCATTAAAGATCTTCCATCTGCTTTCATGGTGATGGGGGAAAAAATTTCGTGATGCAAGTTCAAGGCCACAGACAGAGGGAAAGAGAAATTCTTAAAACATATAGATAATATACACATACTTTCATGTGTGACGTTGCATATCCCCCGTCCAAAAATTTTCCCTGCTGCATATCCCCCCTCCCCGCGAAAATTTTTTTCTGGCTAAGTACTTATAAATATTTGTCAAAGTATGACAAACATTATTGTTATGAAGGAATTCCATAATCAACAGCACAATTTCGTACTTTCCACGCAGTACGTTTAGCTGTTTACAAAATTCTGCTTTAAAATAAGTCATCAATGAAACGTAACTACAAAAGATTTATGGGTGTATATACAGGGTGTCCCAGGCTCAAGTGTCCGGACTTATATGGCAGTATAAAAATAAAAATAAAACAGAACTAAAATTCTTTTTCCAAAAATCAGTTGAAGTTTTAGTTTTTCAGTTATAAAATATTAAGCTGGTACAATTAGGAGCGCCGTATAAACAATCGTGTGTACGTGAGTGTGATTCAAACGTAGTGTTCTCCCGTCGCTAACCCCACCTCTGCGCTGGCTCCGATAGCACTGCGTTGGAATCCCGCTCACGCATACATGACTGTTTATATGGCACTCTTGATTGGTCCAGCTGTGTATGGTATATAATATAAATCGTGATATTAATTTTAACGAACTTGGTAACTATTTTTCTTGGAACTGCCTCTGAAGACATGTAAATAGCTGATAAGGAACAAATTGGACGCTTGCTATGAATAAGATAACGTCTATAGGATATACGTATCATATGAGTATAGTCACATTTTTAATTCAATTCTTGCTTCGTATATTAATTTTTTTCCCCCTTAATCTCAAAAGATGAGGATTGCTTATACTCTCGCCTTATAAATGGTGGTTATCCTAAACTCTATTGGTGAATAATATAATAACAGATGTGACATATCTATAATGTCAAAAATATTTCTTAAACCTACAAGCAAATCTGACTTAGTGTGATTCAATTTGCATTCTATTTCAGTTGCTATTTTTCCCCAACTTTAACTTATAACGATATTATCATACCGTATTGAGTGCCTACTTTTAAAAAACTTCATTTAAATACGTCAGTTCCTACAAACTTGTCCCACATTTTGCCAGTAGGGGTTCATGATATACCAACATATGATTTCTGCTATAAGATAAATTGAATCGTCCATTTCTTCTTGCAGATTTGAGTTGCCAGTTCGACCGTCTACCTAATGGCGAGCATATGCCTGTCGTTCCTAGTTTCGGAGATTCCGGTTCTCCAGTTAGTTCTCCTCCTCTTGCAGGGTCTCCTCTTCGTGGCAGGTCCAGGTCTCCTTATCCTGGGCATGGATCTTCACGAATGCCTGGATTTGACCGTGGAAAAGTTAGAGTTATTCAGCTTATTCCGAAAACCAATCCACATTGGCGATACGAAGTTCGAAAATACACTTTTCCACCTGCCAAACCACTTTTCTTGCGAGTTGGACGTACGACCTTGGTACCATTGAAACCAGAAGAAAAAACAGTAATAACAACATCTACTGGTGATGTCGTGGCAATGAAGGAAACTAGGTCAGTTCTTCGTGGAATATATGATCAGGATGGATTGCGCGTAGGCATAAATATGAGAAGCAGCGCGGTATTCGCATTATCTCCACAATTAGTCCGTCACACTCCATTAGGCCCCAGTCGCTGGATCGGAAGAAATTTTGATGTAGTATCTTATGACTACGTGTAAACCACAATTTTTCACAGCATTAATTTATTATTGAAATGTAAACCTGAAGTATAATATGGTTTGTGATCCAAACTCGTATCCAAATGTTACAAGTAGCTGATTATTGCAATAAAAGAGTCAACGTATTATGCTTCACAAGGCTTAAATTTTTTGTTATGTCTCAGTCTATTGCTTCTGAAAACAGTTAGAAAAGATGCTTTTCATGCTCAGCCGAAAATATATTAGGAGAAAAATTACTATAGGCTTAAAATTATTTGAACTGCCGGCTCAAGGCTCGAAGCTCTAAAACTGGAACGCCATCAATAGTACAGTTAATAATCGTGCATGTGCTAAACTCCACAAGTAAACACGACACGTGTGATGTGAAGTTTTCAACTGTACGCACGAAGAACACACGTTTGACTGCACACCGTTTTTTTATCCCTGATTTCAAATAGGATGCTCAAAATTCAAAATTACAGATCCAAAATGACGGATGTCAACTTGAAATTTGCATTGGATTTTCATAAAATTGTGTCTGTAGGGATTCTATGGGTCACCGATTTCATATATGATGTCTGAAACTCTTGATTACTCTCACCTTTTTCATTTTTCAAGACTGCTTACGGCTTTTAAAGAATTCGGAACTATTTCTGAAGAGAGATTCCTGTTCGATATCTTTGGCATTTTCAAAAGGGCGAGAACTTTTGTTGTAAATTGCTTTGATTTATTTCGAGGGCTACGATTTTTGTATCAAATTATGACTTCTGACGAGATGAGCAATGCACGTATGAGATCGACGTTGGTCAAGCGACTTGAAAACTTTCTTTCATTATTGTTCCTCATATATGTATTTACATTTACGTGATTTTTGAGCTTCTTCTGAAAGTTGACCAAGTGGCAGTGAAGCATTCTCCAGAATCAGTGTCCTTGGGTTACTAATTACTAAAATGTATTCAAAATTTTCAAAATCAATATTCAAAAAGGCGGATTAAAAATGGCGGACCTTTTGATGGAAATTTTGTGTTTTTTGCTAAAGTTGATTATGGCAGGGTATTTGAGACTTCTTTGCACTGTAAAGCGAGCCATGCCCACTCTGCCATCTGTCAGCCTTCTTCAGTGTGGGTGTGGTCCTAAACGGTCAGGTTTTAAATGAGAAGTATTTTATTATACTTAACAACAATTTTATTTAAATTAAGGAATAATTCCGTTGTCCAAATGATTGAATTACTTGGTTTAATAATTAGTAACTTGAATAGGCACAGACTTTAGTTGATATGACTGAAGAATTTATTACAAATAAAAATCAAACTAACATCTTATTATTGCGAAAATTCTACCCATATCCGCTTTCGGGAATAAGAACTAGTAAGATAATATAATCAATTTACAGCTTCTCTATGGAGAGTTGAGAGATATCGAATCTTACGCATTTTGTTGTTAATTGTTTTTTGATTCTAAAGAGGAATTTGTTGTGGTAAAAGTGACATAGTAGATAGATGAACGTTTATTTTTCAGCACATTTATTTTTTCCACACCTTATCTCTAACGCCGCTCGCTCTTATCGCCTTGCCTTGCTCGGTTCGCCTCGCCTCGCACGCATGTCCCTACTCTCTCGCTTTATCCCGCATTGCCAAAACTCTGCCTCCGCGGCTAATAACTAATCCTTATCTACTATTTACAATATTTACAACTTTCTTATATCTACTTCCTCTCCTATTGACAATCTTTCCTTCACCATTCCTCTTCCTCCTTCCTTCTCTTCTTCTCTATCCCACCCAACACTCCCTTCACCTATGCAACTGCCCTTTTGTCCCCCCTTTCATGCATCAATACCTCCATGCTTATCCCACTCCTTTCCACCTCTACGCACTCCTCCAACTAGTATTCCACTCTTGCATTCCCCTTCACACATAGCTCACACATCCTCTTTTTCCTAAAGAGCCAGAACCTATTACAATCCTCCATGCACCCACATCTCCTCCTCGCTATAAGCTCCTGACTTCCTTTCTCTCCTTTCTCACAAAAATATTGCGCTGTCGCCCATGACATAATCCACACATAGTTCCCGTTAAACCTTGACTTTCTTATTCTCTCTTCCCCTGCTGTCTTCTCTCTCTCCATGCTCTTTTTTTCTTAACCAACTCATACACTTTCTTTCCTTCCTCCTGCATCCTTCTCACTTCACCCATATGCAGTCCATTCGTTCTAAAATACCTTTCCCTTTCAACCTCCATCTTCCCACCCCCTCTCCTGTTCTCCTTCTCCCACCAACACTCCCTAACCAGCATACTTCCCCCTCTTCCAGAAATTTCTCCTCATAATTACACGCCCGACTCCCCGCTAGAATCCCTTCACTCGTTCTCCCCGTCTTCCTCCTAACAATATGATTTGGCGTGTTCCTTGCCAACCTCAGTGTCCACTTTATATACCTCTCCTGTGTCCTATTTATTCCTTCACTTTCCTTCCACTCCCACACCTTTACTCTATACAATAGCACACTCGTCACTAGTGAGTCGAACAATTTCATTCTCCTTCCAAAATCGTCTGCGAATAACTTCTTTCCCAACCCCCACACTTGCCCTCCTCACTCTCTCTTTTATGTGACCATCCACTCCCTCATTCCTCCAGAAGAAGCCCTGGTACACAAACTCTTTCACCTCCTGCACAGCCTTTCCCTTCCACTTCCACTCCCGTCCCTTATCCCTTCCCCCTCCTTTTCTGAACACCATAACCTTGGACTTTTCCGCATTCAGCCCTAAACTTTTCTTATCCAGGTATCTTCTCAACCTCTTCATCATCTCTTTTAAGGCCTCTTCGCTTCTTGCCACCAACACTATGTCATCTGCATACGCTAGCGACCAAATTCTAACGCCTCCTATCCTGACTCCTCCTACCACTCCGGCCTCCAGCTTACTTTATATATCAGCAATTAAAATCGCAAAAAGCGTTGAGCTAAGCGGAAACCTTTGCCTTAACCCCCTATCCGTCCAGAATCCCTCCGAAATACCCTCCCCTCCTCTCACTCTGTCTTTTGTCTCCTCATATATCTCACTCACCCTCTCGGTCAGGCCTTTGTCCACTCCCCTATCCTCCATCGCCTCCCACAACCTCCCTCTATCCACCAAAGGGAACGCGCTTCTAAGATCCACAAAAAACGCTTACCTTTTTAACCCCTTCTTCGCTAATTCTCTATCCACCACGTGCTGCAGAACGTAGATATTGTCGATAGTACTCCTACCAGCCCTAAAGCCTGCCTGCGTCTCCGGCAATATTTCTTTCCCCTCGACATCCTTCCGCAGCCTCTTCGCCACCACCATCGCGTATACTTCATGCACCGTATTCATTAGCGTAATCCCTCTATAATTTTCCTGTCTATCTCTATCTCCTTTCTTATACATTGTCAGTATTAATCCTTCTCTCCACCCTACTGGGAATCCCTCCCCCCTCCATACCTTCTTCACTACCTCCTTCAGCCTCTCCCTAACCTCTTGTGTGCTAAACAACCATGCTCCGCTCTCTATCCTGCCAGCCCTGCTGCTTTTGACCTTCTTAACTTCCTTATCTGATTCACTATCTCATCGTCATTCAACTCCTCCATCTCTGCCTCCCCCGCTCTTCTGCTCCCAACATCACTCTTCCTTGAATCTGAGCTCTGCAATGATTCTATAAAAAAACTCCCTCCACTCCACACTCCTTATCTTCTCACTTATTCCCACTCTACGCTTCGTAAACCTATTTATTATCTTCCATACGTTCCCCTCTGCCTTAACATTTCCTAACTTCTCTTCCAGATCTTTCTCCTTTTCCTGTTCTTTCTTGTTACACATCAATCTAAACCCCTTCCTCATTTCCACGTACTCCTCCCTTCTCGCATTACCCTCTTTCCACTTCTTGTACTTCCTCTTTACCTTCCTTCTCATCTTTTTACATTCCCTATCCCACTACGGCTTCACTATTCCTTTTTTCTTCTTCCTAAATACCTTTTTTTGCAAACACCCTTTCACCTTCTCTTTCAGATCCTCCCATATCTCTTCCACCGACTCCTTTTCAAAGCGTACCTGTCCTAGCTGCTCCGGAAGTGACATAGTATGATCCAGCGTTATGTGACTTCGCCTACTGACAAGTTTCACAATATTGTCGTCTTATTGTTGCAATAATGCTGAATACATTAAAAGAGCGCTTTTTCTTATTGACATTTCAATGGTTTTGAATAAATAATTTTCTTCGCTCTAAATAATAAGATTGAAGTAATTATTTCCTAAATTTTAAACCGTAATTTATGCAAACCATATTTATTTTAATTAAGAAAATAGTACCAAACGAACCATTTCTTTGATTCAAGGAAGTGACAAAAAGTCAATATTTGAAATTTAACAAATGTTTACCTTTTCTAAAGGTACTTTTACATTAAGCGGGGGAAAAAACAAAGTTATTGAAACAATTTCTCAGATTTAAATATAACTTCTCTTTGGATTTCGTATGCGCTGATCAATGGTTCGAAGTCGCATGAAAAAATACAAAATACCTCTTTCTGCTTCTGAAATAATGTTTTCAAATATATATTGTTTGAAAAAAAATCTTTAAAAAAAAAATTGTTTCAAAATTTTCTTGTAGGATACACAAAGAAAACTTTTTCACAATTATAAAACTTTCTCTAAACCATTTTCAAATGTTAAACCGGATTCCTAATATACGGAAAATCCGATAAGTATGAGTAAGACTGATTTGAAGAGAAAAAAATCATTTCGGACAGTGTAATGCAATTTTATCAGTGAAAAGCACTTCAGCGTTGAAGGGATTTCTAAAAGTCAGCTAGAAAGATATTACGCATTCAAAAAGAAAATTAAAAGAAAAGATATTTAATTTGATTTTCCATTTTACTCAACTTTGAGCTAACATTCACGATCACTTGTTTCAACATTCTTCTTTTTCTATTAGAGATTGAGTATAATTTCTTTGTCCAAATGTCTGCATGTCCCAGCTTAACGGGATAATTGTGACATATTTTCTCAATAAATTTTCTTCGTATTATGAAATGTAAATATATCACGAGGGCAACCTTGACGCCTACCATCTACCTGTGAGATAACGTCAATATGATATATGCACCATATAATTTAATGAAGCTGTATAATATTCATTAGTTACATTGTTTCTTGAAATCATGCATCAATACATTTGACCATTTTTCGTCTAATTGGAAAATATGAGAATCGTTCATACTCTCGGCTTATCCTTGACGGTTATCCTCAATTTTATTGGTGAATATGACAATATAATATCTCTCTAATTTTAAGTATATTTTTAACCTATATGCAAATCATAATTTGTGAGAATTATTGTGAATTTTATCCCAATCTCTATTTTCTTTCAAACTTTACTTGCGTTTGTCCGAAATAGGTATGAACTTAATCTGCATTTATTTTGTGAGAATCCGGATTGTATATAATGGAAAATGGAATTTGAAGTGTGTCCCTATTTGTACGCAATTTGTACAACCTTCAAAAGTGCTTAGGGCTATTCTCTTATTTTTATTATTATGCTAAGGACTTATGGGCTTTTGGAACTCAACATTTTCGGCGCTCATGCCATTTTGATGTGTCAAATGCTGGTACTTATGCCCTTTTGAAATTCAAAACTTTGGCGCTGTACGTCTGTCGCTAGTACTATTAAAATTCACTGCTCATGTTGAACTACGATAACTTGGTCGAATAAATAGCTAGACATTTTTTTATTCAGTTAGAAATCTTAGGAAATTTTAATTGCAATTGCCTCTAGTAGATATATTTTCGACGCGAAATGTTTAAAAGCTCGAAAATGTCTCAAATTTTATTACTCGACTTGAACTGGTAGCATAATCTGGCAAAAATCTGAAACACGACGCAGTCCGGGTTGAAATTGTATAATTTCACTTTCTCACCTCAAATTTTTCATCAGAAGCCCCGGCAGATAGCCTGAAAGCTTCGAGTAGAGCTCCGAGCCACCTCGAGACTTCGAGGTTTGAATCTGTTCAAGTACCTGAAACTTTCAAAAACTCGAATCTGTCCGAGTACTATTATTTTGTTAATATATAACCGTTTTAAATTTTCAAATGAGTTCCGAAAGAAAAATGTGGGCTTCGATTGATGTGAGATTCTTTTTGAATTCAGCGATTCGGGTGTTAATTAGGGTTGTAACCTTACGTTCGAACCACCACACCATTAAGGATTTCCATTTGCGCTAATTGTCCGATAGTAGATCCTAAAAGTGTGTTTGAATTAACATAAATTGATTCTAGTAATAATTCTTATATAAAAGATTACATATCCTCAAGCTTTTTTGAGAAAATTGGATAAAAACGTTGCAAACAGTTGACAACTATGTTTAGTTCTATGATAATAATAATTACAACTATATTAATAACTCATAATGTAACTGTCAACTTTCTGTAACATTTATATTTAATTTGAAATTAAAAAGACTTGAAGCTTTTCTGTGAGCAGTTTCCTAGGTCAAATGCCCCTCAATAGCTTCAAACAGGCATCACAGTTTAGCCACGAGGGGTTCATAATATACCAACATACGATTTTCCACTTAAAGAAACATTAAATCCTCTTCCATGTTGCAGATTTGACTTCAGAGTTCGAGTGTTTGCCTAATGGCGATGTTATTCCTGGTTTTCCTCGCTCTGGCAATTCTAATTCTCCACACAGAGATTGTTCTCCTGAAATGTCTCTTTCTTCTGCCAGACCTCATGCTCCAGGGATGCCTCCTCCACCTGCAGAACCTCCTCTTCGTGTCAGGTCATGTTCTCCTCCTCCCAGGCATCCTGCTTCTAGGCATCGTTCTTTACTCATACTTGGATATGATCTTAAAGAACTTGAAAATATCCGACTTATTCCCCGCATCAATCCAGGCCGGCAATACCAAATTCGTAGATACACTTTTCCTGCTGATAAACCAATTAGATTGCGAGGAAGAGGAACATCGAGCATGAAGCCCATGCCAACGGAAGAACAGAAAGTATTAACAACATCCAATGGTGACATCGTTGCAATAATGGAAACGAATACAATCCTTCGTGGACTATATGATCTCCATGCATATCGTGCGGGCTTAAACATGGAAAGCGGCGCAGTGTTTGAATTGAGCCGAGAAATAATCCTTGAAACTCGATTAGGCCCCTCTGCCCGAATTCCAAAATATTTTCGAGTGGTACATTTAAGCGAACTGTAAGGCACAATTCTACACAAAATTAAATGAATAAAAAATAAATTCAAACCGAAAATGTAATATTACTCGTAGTCCAAAGTCGGGTCAAAATGTTACAAGTGACTGTATATTCCCTTAAAAGATTCAACCGTATATTTTTCAAGGTTTCGTTTTCAATTTCCGCATTCTCTTTTTTCAAATAGATAAAAAAGGTCGCTTTTTCTTTTCTTGCGAAAATATTTCAAGAATAAAATTATTATGTGGTTATAGTGATTTATACAAGGGTGAGGTTCGTTTGTTTGTATACGTAGAAGATACTCGGTTAGCTGAATGTTTTCCGGAATATTCCTGGAACATTCCAATGTGAGGTTCGGAAAATTCCAAAAAGTTTCCCAGGAAGGCTCCTTGAAGTAGGTAAATGTCCGCATATCCAGGAAGGTTCCGGGAATGCTCGTAAGGAATTTAATTCATTAAATGAATTAATCAAATTTATATAATGCGAACATTTTCCACGAACATTCCCGGAACCTTCCTTGATGCACGAACAATTATCTACTACGAGAAACCTTCCCGGAATGTTCGCGAAAAATTTTTTCATCATGTAAAAATAATTAATATAATGCAAAAATTTCTTACAAAAGTTCCCGGAACCTTGCTTGGGAACCTTCCTTTATATGCGGACATTTTTTGTGTTTTTGTGAGTCTACTAATTCATGTTTCAATTATGTCTGTACCACTATCCGAAACTTCTGACTTAGGTGAAAAATTTGGCCGTAATAGTAGCAAACTTCATGCTCGGTGGTAATCGACGTATCCCGCTTGTTGCAAACGATGCTTTCCCCAATACCCTCACCGGAATTTGAGACTTAGACGTTCGTTCAGAAGAATTCAAGTTGGTCATTGCTCGATTGGTGACGTCACAGCGAAGTAATGTGGCATTTAGTCCTCTAGAGAAATGATTAATGCCACGCGCATCCCCAATCTACCACTTTTCCCTGAAACTGCGCATTGCAGCTGATTCGTCTGAAAGAACGTGGTCGCTAGTTCCTGCGCGATGATTAAGGAAAGCATCGTTTGCAACGAGCGGGATACGTTAATTACCAACTCGCATGATTTGCCACGCTTGCGTAGCAAACTTCATGCTCGTTGGTAATCGACGTTGTATCCTGCTTGTTATACAATCTACTATTATTGTGTCTTGCGTGGGTTTTCCATAAATTTTAAACCAAAAAGACTAATTTTCAAATCCAGAAGTTTACCAAATATCCACAAAATAGTTCAATTTTGTACCATAATAAATGAATTTCTAACCGAAAAAGACGAATTCTCTACCAAATTCACACGAATCAATGAACTATTAATTTTTCTTTTTGAGACTGTTAAAAATTCTTGCTCCCTGGAATATTATACGGTTGTGTCTCGAGGAATAAATTACTTAACTACAGCCATTGTTAAATTTGAGATCTCCTTTTTTACGGTAACATTTTTTTTGTGTCCTTTTTTTGCATAAGATAACTTCCTGCTGTTATTTTCATAGAAAAACAAATAACACTGGGTTTCCAATATTATTCTATAGTCTGCCAATTAATATTTTCAATTTACTCCGTATCGAAATAAATTCGATTGAATAATTTCCACGAGTTCTTAAGTGATTCGGTAACCAAACAGTTTTTCTTTCATTTTCTGGACTAAAAGGTATATTTTCATATTTAAATTAACTAATGATTGAAGATAGTGAAACATACATCAATCCGTAAAATTTAGTTACATTGAAAGTGTCTTCACTTGACCAAAATAACAAATTTAGAAGCCCGGAAAAGATTGCACAACAATTCGGTGTCATCCAATAACACGGTTTTATTGCTAGAAGAATCATACTTTGGAGGTGTAATTTTGAAGAAAATATTAACAAAAGCATGTACTTCTCGATTCATAAACACTTGATTGGCAGTTTAATTCAGACTAAAAATATTCATCAAACTGATAACATATGTATTGCATAACCTTGTCATCCAGCAATTGTCCCATGGACTCTTTTCTATTATACAAAACCACATGACAATTGTCTTAAGTATCATAAAAGCATTAGATCTCTTAAAGCTTATTACAGGCTTTCAAAATGCAATAAAATGGTTCAAATCTTTTGACATCCCTTCAATTTTCTAAATGTATTGAAAATTCGTTGGAATCTTTGAGAATACCCTCTAATATTTTAGATCCTTCATAATCCATTTAATTTATTGAGATCTATTGAAAATTCCTTGGAATCATTAAAAATATTCTAGTAAAACCTTATTTTTCAGGCGATTATATGCACTTTTGCCATCGTATTCAAAGCTTCTGAATTTCAGTATCACAGTACGAAGGTGGTTGGGTCTTAAGCCATTCGCGCAAGAAGTGCTCCACCTCCTCATCGTTGTTGAAACGCTGACCTCCCAACGCCTCTTTCAGTGGCCGAAACAAATAGTAGTCACAGGTTGAGAAATCAGGGAAATAGGCAGGATGTTGGAGAAAAGTCCAGTGCAGTTTTTGTACTTTTGATTGAGCTAGAGTGACAGTATGAGACCTAGCGTATACTGCAAAAGGGGGCGCCACGTCTTTTGGACTTGTAAGCTGCCTTAGCTTTGTCCAACAGCTTACAGCAGCACTCAGCCTTTACCGTCTTCATCTCGCAAAGAAAACATCGGCACACAAAAAAAATCACTTTTCTGTTCTACAGATGCGACACATATATTCCCATGTACTCTGACCCGCTGAGCATGAATCCGTGGTCCGTTTGACCCCAGCACATCTGGGTCAAGGGCATTTGAAGGTCAAACGGACAGCAAAGTCATTTGGATGAAGATAACTACCATAATTTATGTTTTTTGGGTCGCTGAATCCGAATCCGGGGTCCATTTGGACTCAGCGAGTCAAGGTCAAGGTCATTTCAAGGTCAATTTCGTCCATTCCACTAAAAACAAATTTCTGACTGCAAATTCTGTAAAGAACGGAAGATTTTACGTCCAGATATGTATGTTATTATTTTTTTGTGACGACCTGTTAAGGTCATTTTATTTAAATATATAGATGATTCATATGGGTAAATGGTAAATGGGCTACATGGGACTAGACTACCATACTAATATATTGTGGGGGTCGCTAATTCTGAATCCGAGGCCCGCTTGACCCCACGGTGCCAAGATGAAGGTCATATCAAGGTCATATCAAAGTTAGATCGAAAGAAAAATTTGTACCGATCCAAAATTTGACTTCTACATGTGGGTAAACTTTCCCTGGCGTCTCGATATTTTTCTGCTTTTACCCACGCTTGTAAGGAACTTTTGACAGCTCTAACGATTCGGCAAGTGAGCTTTTATGAAGCCGCCCTTATCCGATATACCTGTTACACCAACGATCAGCTAACTTCACTTGAGCGAGCAAAGCTAGTGGCTTCAAATTTTAAAGACGGTGGTGACAACTTTTATGAGAACAAAAGACAGTTTCCGTACGAAGTTACCTGCAACACCATTTACCCGAAGTTTTTTCTGTGCTCCACATGGTGACGGCGGAAAACGGATTTTTTTCTTGCTTTTCATTTTTCGGCTAATCCCTGTGGTGAAGGCATTGTGCCGTCATGGCTGGCACGAGAGAAAGTACGATGCAGGGTATTGGACGCCCAGTATCGGCGATTGGTCAGGGTGAGGAAACGGGCCAGCAATCGTCGTCATCCAGCTACCGCCACCCTTTATTGGTTGGCGATTCAACTGATAAAGAATATAAAGCTACAACAAGTAATCATGTTTTTACCAGCCATGACTGCAACAGCGATAAAAATGTTTTTTGCTGCGTTTGTGGAAAGTATGAAGTCATCACTTGCCGTAGGTCAATGAATGAGCAATGTAGAGACATATATCGTCAATGTTATAAAAGAGAAATTTCCCTTCAAAATGAAACATTTGCTCTAGATAGCATTTGCAGTGCTTGTTACACTATGCTTTTACGTTGGAATAAAGTGAAAAACAATAAAATGTTAAAATACTCCTCACCGGTAATATGGTCAATACCTCAATCAGAAAAAGACTGTTATTTTTGCAACACAAAAGTTGAAGGATTCAACGTTAAAAACAAATCGAAAATATCTTATGCAATAGTGTCTTCTGTCATAACTGCAAAGTCTAATCAAGAGTCTGCTATCGAAAATATGGATACGAGCTCAATGATAAACGAAGCGTCGACAAATAAAGAGACAGGTAGAGAGGTTATGTTAGACGGTGAAGAAGAATCTGATGATTGCTCATACGAAGACCATGGAAATGAAGAATATGTGCCAAAATTGCGGAGAAAGCAAAAAAATGAATCTATAAGACTATTCAACCAAGATAGTTTAAACGATTTCATCAGGAGCATGGGTCTTCCTAAAGATGCTTCCGAATATATGGCAGCTGAGTTAAAGAGCCGTGGAATGGTAGAACAGGGGACGAAGTCATCTTTCTACAGGAATCGAGAAAAGAAGTTCCGTCAGTACTTCAATAAAGATGAAGAAGGTATGTTGGTATATTGCAGAGACGTTAACGGTTTGATGAATGAACTAAAAAAGGATGTTTACGTTCCAGAAAAATGGAGATTGTTTATAGACTCGTCAAAACAAAGTCTTAAGGCAGTGCTGCTTAACAATGGAAATGAGTACGCAAGTCTACCAATAGCGCATTCAACAAAATTAACAGAAAGTTACGAAAACGTCCAATATGTATTGGAGAAAATTGAATATGACAAACATAAGTGGCAAGTTTGTGGTGATTTGAAAATCATAACCATTCTCCTTGGTCAACAATCAGGATGTACAAAGTATCCCTGCTTTTTGTGTTTGTGGAAGAGCAGCGATCGCACGAATCATTACAAGAAGAAGGTTTGGTCAATAAGAGAACAACTTGAACCTGGAAATCATAATGTACTTCAACAACCTTTAATTGATCTATCAAAAGTATTGCTCCCGCCTCTGCACATTAAACTTGGACTTATGAAACAATTCGTCGAAGTTTTGAATAAAGAAGGAACATGTTTTCAGTACTTGACAAATGAATTTCCTCGATTAAGTGATGCTAAATTGAAAGAAGGAGTATTTGATGGACATCAGATCCGTAAAATGGTTTACGACGAAAATTTCATCAAGACAATGACAGGCTTAGAAAAAGCTGCTTGGCTCAGTTTTCGAGATGTTGCTCAAAACTTCTTAGGAAATTACAGAAGTAATGACTACAAAGCAATCGTAGCAAATATGGTGAGGAACTATTGACGCTTGGGATGTTTGATGAATCTCAAACTTCATTTCATGGACTCTCATATTAGCTATTTCCCTGAGAACTTAGGCGATTACAGCGAAGAGCAAGGGGAGCGTTTCCATCAAGATCTAAAAGACGCTGAACTTCGATGGCAAGGAAAATGGGACGTGAATATGTTGGCTGACTACTGCTGGCTGCTAAAGAGAGATCAAGTACGTGGCGATGAAGATGGTGATAGTTCGAAGAGAATTAGAAATTCACTGCATAGATCCTTTGACAATAAGAGAACGTTATAGGCGAAAGAAAGAATAAACGCTATTCCAAAATGCCATACCGTAACTCTCGTTTAGTCCTGATTCGTTGGGTTAAAGGAGATTCAGATTCGAATTCAGCTACCCTTAAAACATGTAAAAGTCAAATTTTGGAACGGTGACACATTTTTCTTCAGATCTAACTTTGATATGACCTTGATCTGACCTTGACCTTGGCGCCCTGGGGTCAAATGGGCCTCGGATTCAGACTTAGCGACCCCCACAACATATTAGTATGGTAGTCTAGTCCAATGTAGCCCATTTACCATTTACCCATATAAATCATCTATATATTTAAATGAAATGACCTTAACATGACCTTAGAGGTCGTCATAAAAATATAAAAACATACATATCTGGACGTAAAATCTTCCGTTCTTTCATAATCTGCAGTCAGAAATTTGTTTTTAGAGAAATGAACGAAATTGACCTTGAAATGACCTTGACTTCGACTCGCTGAGTTCAAATGGACCCCGGATTCGTATTCAGCGACACAAAAAACATAAATTATAGTAGTTATCTTCACACAAAATACTTTTCTGTCCATTTGACTTTCAAATGCCCTTGACCCAGATGTGCTGGGGTCAAACGGACCACGGATTCGTGCTCAGCGGGCCAAAATACATGGAAATATATGTGTCGTATCTGCAGGACAGAAAAGTGGGTTTTTTTTTGTGTGCCGGTGAAATCAACGAGCACACCCCTTAATGTTCCCAAAAAATTGTTGCAAGCACCAATTTTTTACCACTCACGTGACACTCGCCCTAGTCCGGCGCGCATAAAACGTGTTCTGTATGCTTTCACGCCTTGCTATACATTTTTTTACGACGCAAACACTTGAGTCTTTGATAATGTTTTACTACCAAACTGCTGCTCCAACTTACGCACAAATCACTGGGCTTCTTGCGCTCTTTACTGAAAAAATGTATTATAAGTTTGCAACATACACTGGGACTTCTTTCTAACTTGTGGCGCATCCTCTTGAATGAAAGAGAAGGAGGAGGTCTAAGCATTACTGAGCAAGTCTGAAATAACTCCGCTTCAGCTTCCAACTGGTCCTAAGTTGATATGGTCGCTCATGTGATAATGCGGAAGAAATTCCGGTTTAAATTTGACTGTGCTAAGTATATTCCAAATTTTCACAAATGATCCCTTTTGAACTGGGTGAGTATCTGATTTGGGAATTCGCTTGGTTATTTCAAGATCTCCTTGACAAACTGGTTTTTGTGAGTTGGTTGAATATTCTTCTCGTTCACTGACAAAGGTACGAGGTGATTAAAAGGTGATTGAACTGGTGCAGGTGATTAATGGTGTAAAGATATTTCTGTTAGCACTTTCAAAATCAGTCGGGCAGCGTTATGTTTTACTCCCATATTGTCAATTTTCGGTTCATCAATTTCAACACATCAAACGGAGTCTTTTCTTGTTTTGCATTCCGCTTCGAAAAATTTTCGCGGCGTACCTTTGAATAAGGTAGTTATTCCATAAAAAGGGACGAAAAAATCGTATTATTGGCATATTTCATTAACGTTTTGTGTTGGGCTAACCGGAGCGCTAGCATTGTTTCTTCCGTTCGCTGGTTCCATTTTTCCTGAAACACCTCAAATAATGAAGTGATAAAATACATGTAGCAAAATATTCTTATCTCTAATTGATAAAGAATAATTGTCCTGAAATGTGTTTTCAAAACTATAAAAGTAATGGTCACTGATTAATTTAATTCTAAGTGTAATTTATTTACTTTCTATTTCTTTTCTCAGATTTGCTATAATATCTAAATTATTTCACGGTACTAAGTGGTATAGGCAGAGTATTCAAATTTAATTACTTTGAAAAAATTTGTTTTGTAAATACAGGACGTTTTTTATATTTTCTTTCAAATAAGTTTGTTACCTAAATTATTGGCATATTTTGATAATAATTTATTCACTATATTATCCAATGCATACAGTAATTTTTTGACACATACTCTTATTTTTATAGTTTATATTTTATAAATGTGAATTTAAGTATGAGTGTCATACAATGAGAAAATTTGAATTGGAGTAAAATAGAAGAGTATATATCCGATAGTTTCTGAATATTATAAAAGAGGAGAAACAAGTAGAAAGCCATATATTTCATTTTTATTCAATATATGTCAATGAAACTGATTATCTTCTTCATTACTAATATCTTCATCATTGTTTTCTTGCTCTTAATGTAAAAAAAACTGGCTACACGTACTTCTTGCCATCTTTTCTCTTTCTCATCACCTTTTTTTCTTTAGGTCTTATTAACAATCTAAATATTGTTATAATCATCTACTTTCAGTTGATATTTGTAGTATAAATCTGAATGCAAATCTGTAATAATCAATATATAGCGCGAATAAAATGGTTAACTAAAATTAAGTTTTTTTTTTCAAAATTGAACCTACATTCAAAATATTTTTGTTATTTAAATGATGCTTGTAGAGAACTGTACACAATAATTTTTATAAGCAAATTAGCATTTAGTAATATTGGGAAATTGGTATAATTTTTGTTTAGGAAAGAATGATTAAAATTCTATCAGTGAAAGATTAAAAATAAAAAAATTGAAGCATGAAGGAATTTCCTGTGATGCAGTAAGGGACCAAAAGAATGGAAGTGACCATTTTTTGTTCGTATTGCAAAACCCAATGGTCACTTGCCTCTTTTGATTGTGGAAGGGTAACTTCCAGTGTTTTCTTATTTTAACAAAATATATTTGCGCTTCTTTTCTATAATTAGTGTGATTCGTTGACACACCTTTTCTATAAAGAACTGACTTTTCTATTACTAAAAAGGTGGAGCCTAATTTATACCTTTTCCTACATTACTTGCTGTTTTTCTTGAAAGACAATTGGACAGTTTGAAAACAACTTCTGAAATTAACAGTTCATGTACAGTTTTTTTGAGTGCGAAGTGAAAAAGAAATGAAAAAAATGGATATTGATTTCAAGTGTCAGGCTGATGTTGATAGGAGGAATCCAGGGTGGAGGGATCCGTGGAACTTCGTTCTTGGAGGGGGTTTTGTCCTAATTATAATGGCTTTTGATACTAAAATTCAGTGTTCACTATATTGGGCGAATTTTAGTCTAGCTTATCAGATGTAATTAAAAGAAGACGCAGAGAAGAAGATTCTTGAACAAGGGCTAAAAAGAGCCTTTCATGTCAGTATACCGTTTTTGTGCCTTGTGCATAATAAAAACGGATACTTGGATTTTGAAATGGTGAGTGAATTTTTATGTTCAGCGTATTATTACTTGTTTGAAAAAATTAGTTTTGAATTTGCAGTGTATTTTTATTCACGGTATTTTGAACTATTTCAAACAAACAACATTATATCATTTTTATTTTATGGCTTTCTAGGGATTCAATAAAAAAAAAAGAATTTTAGTTGACAGAAAAAGAATTTTCTTCAAGGCGTTTAAAAATAAATTTCAAGAGTATTCAAATCTTATTTTGATAGCTTTTCTTAACAATATATAAGAAAAAATGAATGGTAAAAAAGGCAAACTGTGCTGAAAAATATACTTCGTAGTGGAAGATTGGACAAGAATTCGCTGGGCAGTTGACTGGGCCTTGGATGTGAGGCAGTTCAGATGGTTTGGAACATTTTCAATGACAAATGAATTTGATTTTCAATGAAAATTCGTAAAATATCCTTATTTTTCAGGCTTCAATTTGAAAAATTATTTACCAAATTTTTTATTGTGTTGAATTTTGTCTGGAGGCATTTCATCCCAAATTGTTTATTTACAAATCCCACAAACTAATTTTTTGAACAAATTCATCTTCGAAATTCATCATTGAGGAAAATTCATAATCGCGCCCTTCGAAAAATTTTCTAGATATGCTTTTGGTCATTCTACTTATCTTGCACCTTCTTTCATTAGAAAGAGGTATTGTTGTAGATACCCATCCGCAGTAAGGGTCAAATATGATTCACGGACTTCAAGCAGGTGCAATGGTCCATTGTTTGACTATACAGAAAGTAAGTCAGATTTCTACTTTACCTGTAGCTAAGCAGCTAAGAATTGTAATGGTATTATCTGTCATGTCTTATGGAAGAGAAAACATTTTTAATGAAAATAAATTCGAACTTTCGGAAAATAAATATTTTAGTAATGTTTGCTAATGAAATTTATTCTGACTATCGCTCATCCTTACTGATTTGAACAAAATTGATCAATTTTAATGAATTATGGTTTATTTTTGCGGGGATTACAAATACACTCATTTACTTAACCTTCCGGTGATCGCGTGTATGTTACAGATACACTTTTTTCTTTGGTTACCCAGCGCAACTACGCGACCGATTGCGAGGCGGGGCTGCTTAATCTACCCCCGCACCGTGTGGAAGGTCTCAGTCCACTTCCGGCCACCGTTGTAGCCATATTTGTCTGTTGAATGGTAAGTTGAATGTCTCAAATACGCGCTACCTTCCGCATTACTTTTTTTACAATTTTCATTTTACTTTGAATGAGGTTAATTCGTCTTTGTATCAATATGGTAACTATCCAGTGAGGAATAATTTTCCGCTTGTTTCCTTCTAGGCCACTGAAGAAAGGTCTGTATGTGACACACACGCGCCACTATCTTTTCAAGTTTTCCATCCTGTTCGGGATGTGCGGCCAGAGAAAGATTTTCGATCTAGAAAACCCACTTGTTGTCGAAGCCATTCAGTGTGCAGTGCTTGCGGAATCAGATGGTGAGGATTTTTTGGATGATTTTAGTGATACCGACGAGGATGACAATGGTTTTGTTCGCGACGAGGATTCTGGATCTGAACTTAGTGATGAATTGAGCGATAGTGATGAGAAGGACAGATCATTGCTCAAGAATCACTTCAAGGCAGTCCAAATTAAAAATAAGAAGGTAGTGCCTTCCTGGATTTGGCAAAAGAACCCCATTCCGCGAAGCAGGCGTGCAGGACGCAACCCACTCAAACACCTTCCTGGCACCAAGGGTCCAGCAAGATTTGTAACCGACGGCGTTGACATTTGGCACTGTTTTATTAGCCTTTTTTTGATTAAGAAAATTTTCGACTGAAACAACTGGCCGACTTGTGTTGATTAATAACCTGGCTAGGTAAATTATTTATTTTCAACCACTCCCAAGGACCCTGAGCTTGTGGATATAAGTGTTATTAGAAATCTTAATACAGAGAGACCTATACATATCCGGGCGTGCCTTGAAGCCGCATTCAGGACGTAGCATCAGTGAAGGAATCTCTCCTGAGGAGATACAAGTATCTTCTTCGACAGATTTCGTCTTCCAATCTGTCGGCGTTGAACAAGGTATCTGCGACTAACATGCTTGCCGTTCCGGTTCTACTCTACTCGTTTGGGGTGGTTCAATGGACGAAAAACGAGCTCAAGGCACTTGATGCCACTACACGTAAGGTCATGCATATGCACAAAAGCTTATATATATATATATGTATATATATATATATATATATATATATATATATATTTTAGTAGTTTAGTAGTTTAGTAGTTTTGTAGTTTTTTAGTTTCGGTTTCGATTCCCTTGGAATAGAACCGAAGGGCTTATGACAAAGCCACCGAACGCGTCCTTGGGTTGCGGATAGAGGGTCCCCGTACCAAGGGTTTCTGCTGAATATGGATACAATAATTAATAAGCAGTCGCGGACAATTGTCCAGGGATGGTCCCGAAGGAATAACCCCTAAGCGAAGGAGTGCGAACCGTGCCGAAAGCTGCATGGCACCTGGGTGAGGTGTCTTTAACGGTGACTCTGGGATATCGGGCGATGTCTCAGAGTAATAGCCTTATCCTTGCACGCGGGGCTCTACAAGGATGGACGAACCCTTTCCCTAGCTGCTCGTGGGAACAACAATGAAACCAAAAAACCACCAAAATGTTGTAGATGCGGTTCAAAACGATCGAACGCGCAGAGCACCCGACAATGGATCGGCAAACAATGCCGATCATCCTAGAGTTCGGGGTGCTGAAAATAATTTAGATGGAAACACAACGACGAACCGGCGAAACGCCCACATTGAGTGGACGGATCAACTTAAGAATGATGTGTTAGACTGCTACGATGCCAGTATTATCCCTGTTCGTGCAGGCTTTATGGCGCGTATGCATACTCTGTGGTGCCAGAAACACCCAGAGCTTCAACACGGTTCGCATCAGTCTTTGCGAAATCAAGCCGACTACCTCCGCAAAAATGGATATGTACGCGGAGCGCTTCCTCAACCGCTGCTTGAACAAGCTGCAGACGAAGATGAAACGACATTAAGACCAACCGCAGAAAGTAGGCACCTTCTTGAAGATGATGGCAATTTCAGTACAAGGAGGAACATCAACATGCAGGTTCCTCTTAAGCCCCAAGATCTGGCTGAAATGGATGCCTCCCTTTGTGGAGATATCTCGCAAGAGTCCGACCTCTGGACCATCAATTGCTCAGTTTATGGTGCTGCGAGAGCTTTGGCTGATTCAAATCGAATGCTCAAACCGACGATGGATCAAAAGACAAGAAGACGCTTGCATCAACTGAACAAGAAAATTGGATGGGCAAGACAGAATGCGTCCCGTGTTCAATGTGTGATTGACTACATAACATCTGGTAGACCGTTCACGGAAAGGGTTCGAAAGTTCGCCCAAGAACTAAGGACCTTGAATCACACACTAAACAAGTCAAAGCTGCTGACAATCAAGCAGCATATTGTTGACAAAATAAGGCTGTTATCTGACGCAAGGAGGAGGATACAGAAGAGGGAGAGATGGATCAGAGAGAATCAACAGTTTCTCGCTGACCCATCGCGCCTCTTCAGTGATCCCCCTGTTTTTGTAAAAAATCCACCCAAGCCCAAGGAGGTAGAGACTTTTTGGAGAGAGGTGTACAAGATCCCGAAAACATTAGAGTTGAAGGAAGATACTGACAATATCATTCGCTTCAAGGAGTTTTGCGACAGCCTCATAAAATCTGAGGAGGAGTGCCCATCAGTCACTGCCGAAGAGGTGAAAAAAGCACTTAGAGGCACGAAGAACTTTTCCGGTGCTGGACCAGATTGTATCAAGAACTTTTGGTGGAAGAAGTTTACTTCTACACACCAACATTTGGCCCGCATATTCACCTCATATTTAAAGTCGGAGATGCCCATTCCGCAGTGGCTAGTGTTAGGACGCACTATACTCCTACCGAAAAAAGGCGACTTGTCCAAACCAGAGAATTACAGGCCAATAACTTGTTTGAACACACTGTATAAGATTTTTACAGCTATCCTAAACAACAGGATTGTTCGACGAATTGAGCCTGTATGGCGAGAGATGTACGAACAACGTGGCTCGGAAAAAGGTGTAGCAGGCTGTCGAGAGAACCTGCTGATTGACAGGTGTGTCTGTAAAGACGCTACAGTCCATCAGCGCGTCCTGTCAATGGCCTGGATTGACTACCGGAAAGCTTTTGATTCAACCTCTCATAGACTTATCATCTGTCTGTTGGAAAGCTTGAAGGTACATCCACACATAGTGAGATGCATAGAGAGATTGATGCCTCTTTGGAAAACTAGATTTACCATCTCATCTAGGAATTATCGTCTGACGACGAACAACGTCACCTTCCAGAGGGGCGTCTTTCAAGGGGATAGTATGAGCCCTTTGCTTTTTTGCATCACACTTTTGCCTCTATCTCTTGCACTACGAAATTCTCCTGGATACCTCTGTGGCGACACTAATCAGCGTGAGCATAAGGTCACTCATGTATTCTATATGGATGACCTGAAGATCTATGCCGCTGGTAAAAGCAAACTTCAAACTGCTTTAAATATCGTCAAGAACTACACAGGAGAGATTGGGATGGACTTTGGTTTGGACAAGTGTGCCAAAATTCATTTGAAGAAAGGAAAGATTACTGGCGTTCCCAAGGACCCTGAGCTTGTGGATATAAGTGTTATTAGACATCTTAACACTGGAGAGACCTATACATACCTGGGCGTGCCTCAAAGCCGCATTCAGGACGTAACATCAGTGAAGGAGTCTCTCCGAAGCAGATACAAGCATCTTCTTCGACAGATTTGGTCTTCCAATCTGTCGGCGTTGAACAAGGTATCTGCGACTAACATGCTTGCCGTCCCGGTTCTACTCTACTCGTTTGGGGTGGTTCAATGGACGAAGAACGAGCTTAAGGCCCTTGATGTCACCACGCGTAAGATCATGCATATGCATAAAAGCTTGCATATCAATTCGTCAGTTCCGCGATTATACATTTCACGCCAGCAAGGCGGACGCGGACTTCTGAATCTCCAGTGTCTTCATAACCGAATTGTTTTGAGTACAGCTTACATCGTTGCGAATGGCAGAGATCCTCTCCTAAAGATGGTCAGAAACCACGAGATGATTGGCGAAGGGGCGTTCCTTTACAAAGCCGCGGAGCAAGCTGCTGAGACCCTTGGCCTGAATTTTAACATCAGAAGTGAGGAAAGTGCATTACTCCATCTAGATGCTTCACGTCTAAAAGCCGAAGTAAAGAAAGCAGAGGTTGGAAAATTTCACCAAGAGCTACTCGACAAGCAAATGCACGGAAACTTTCACAGAAATGTAGAAAAACAGTCCTTGTCGAAGGAGCAAACTTTTGCTTTCCTCAAATCATCAGGGCTCAATTCAGGTACAGAGGGCTTTATTTTCGCATGCCAGGACGGTGTAATCTCTACCTTAGCTTACCGCGCCCGCATTTTATGTCAAGAAGTTCCCAGTGATAGGTGCAGAGCGTGTCATGCACACGCTGAGTACCTAGAACATATACTATCGGGGTGTCCGACCCACGCAGGAACAACGTATATCTATAGACATAATGCGGCCCTAAGAGTACTTTATTACCACCTTTGTCGCTCTTACGGTGTTGGTCGCGACCCTGCCCTGCCGAACGCTCCAAGGGATATAGAGTCAATTGTCCGAAACGAGAAGTGCCAGATTTTCTGGAACTACGATTTTCGGGCAGCAGTCTCCGTTGCGCACTCGAG
>CAKNXH010000478.1:233979-259431 GCA_932178445.1 Andricus quercusramuli
TAGAGTCACGAATCACATTCACGGGCTTTCTAATAACAGTCACGATACTAGCCAAGAATATAAGAGTTCTATGGCTAGTATTCAAGGAGAATGTTAAATTGTAAGAATTCTTTCATTGCAACCGAGACTTAAGTTAACTAAATTGAATGAAAAACTCCAATATAGTAAAGGAAGTATTAGCCTGGAACATAAGAGTTCGACGGCTGATGCTAACTAAAAATGTGAAAAATAAGAACTTCAATTAGACACTCAATTAAGAAACTAAATTCAGTCTACTCTACAAACGATTAACTAAACTCAAGATAAGAAACTCATCACCTGTCAAAACTAGGGAGGTTAGGTCACTTGACCGGAGCCAATACTTGCCAGACCACGGGGTTCCAATTTATAAAAAGTTCAATATATCTTCTAATGTTTGGTTCGTATTATTTGATTCATTTCACATTCCAACTCGAGCGGCAAGGGTGGATCAGCACCCCACATGACAACAACAACAACTGTCAGCTTATACGAGGGTGCCTGCCCTGGAGGTTTGCTGTAGCCAGGGACTAAGAAGAGGAAATTTTCCTGGCGCGTGCGTAGTGGAGGGGATTCCCGCACGTACCAGAGCGCTCGGAAAAACTAGGAGCAAGCTGGCGCAGAGAATCTGCGCGGTGAGCCGAGCCATCCACCCCTGGACCATCGACTAGCGGGAAACCTCGAGGTTCTGCGTGGCTCAGAACGCACCGCGGCTATGCGCCACCACGCTGTGGGTTACCTCACCTGGCAGTTGTCCGTTTCCTGCGCTCGTCCTCTCACTCTGTAGTTCTACGCTTATACTCATGTGGTGCTCTGACTTCTATGAGAGGGAGAACGGGGACGCCACTCTGAAATTCATTCATGATTCTAAGCTTAAGTGGTGTGCCACGGCCGACTCCTAACAAACAAAAGATTAATAGATTCGGGAGATACCCGGAGTTTTAACTAAGCAAAACAAGCCATGAGATGAAGATCCAGAGGAGGAAGGTTGCTAACAGGTGGGTCCTAGTCCAATTAAATTCTTTTTGTCTTGTGCGTAATTTAATTTCCTGTTTCAACGTCGTGTGTCGAGTCAGTAGACACACGCCGTTGAAATTTGTAAACTCCGCCCCCCCGCTGGAGTTATCGGGCAACTGCACTTTTTATTCGTAGAGTTTAATACAATGCTAATATACTGTTTGTGGTATTTTTGATTGAGGAAAACTACCTGGCGCCCTTTAGGCATTTCTTTGACCTATTTGGACAAATAACAAATAACAACAATTGGACACGGCAGGAACGTCTTCTTCGGGGTAGTGGCCTCTAATACCGGAGGGTGAGCTACTTCAGGCATTGACACTGTGCAGCATCCCTCAGTGGACACAATGTTCAAAGAAGTGATTTCATGCGGTGAACAGTGCAAGGACGTTGAGGTCCTAACACACTGACGCATCGTGAAGAAAACTTTGGAGGAAGTACTCATAAGGTACGTAATCGTACTGTGTTCAAAATATTGTCCTAAAAAGGAAAGAATTTTTTCGTTATAAGAGATTTTTGCTCTTAAAGGAACAGGGGTTGCAGCAGGACGCGGGAGGATGATCTCGCAGAAATGTTTAAATACAATAAAGTGCTCATCCTTTATGGTAACGAATTATCCCATAGATACCGCAAGGACTTCAACGAGAACATGATCAGAAATCATCTGAGATTGTTGGCGCAAGTTTTCATTGCGGCAAATAGGATGGAAAAGGAAATTTCTGACTTATAAATCATAATCCAAGCGAAGCATTCCGATTTATTCATTTCGGCAGTGAATATCGTCGGTGAATTGAATGAGGAACGCGCAACTTACAGAGCGCCGTCCTCTGCAGAAAAACTTGGAACATATATGCACAGTGTTCTTGAAGGTGTAAGAATTTTGACTAAAATTTATCCAAAATAGGGTTCCGTAGGAAGTTTTTTCAGCATTTATAGGTTTAAAATTTGGAAGAAACAAAATCCCAGCTAATCCTCTCAGCATGATATCGACATTTTACCACTTCGAATGATGAAAAAGTGAGATTATTCTTAGTGAGAGAATTCAACATATTAAACGATAGAAAATGGTGAATAAGAACCACTTTCAGCTCAACCCAGGACCAACGACAAGGACGTACTTGTTATATGACCCCATTTAATTTTTTTCAATTTTTTTTTTTAGTTTTTAGATATTTTTTCAGTCCTTTCTAAATTCGTCAATATTTCTGTATAATTTCTTCTTAGATATGGAGTGATGAAGAATCAGTCACTGCTTTGAGTAGTCCGTAAGAACGTGTGCCGAAGCGGAAACAAATCCGATCAGTCTTTAAAATGTTATCCAGTATTCAAACGACAACGAAAACAACGACAACGACGACAAGGAGAGACAGTCAGAGGTTTTTTCGGATTCAGGGGGTTTCGAAACGTGGAGATTAAAAAAAATTCGCGCTAATCACTTTTCATATAAAACTAGCACCTTCTCATTATGATGAGAATGTAATAATTATTATCATTTTTGATTGCAGGGAATTCTGCACCAGCGGTCATTTAACTCGAGTTCATAATGATCTGTCCATTCGGATGTTTCTGATATGCTTTCAGCGTCATCTGCCAGACGAAATAAAATATCTGCTAATTTTTGGCCCGGATTTCATACCGGAATAACCTAAATATTTTGTCCAATCACGCGCAAGTGCCAACTACAGTCATTATATAAGATATTTCTATTGTCAGTATCCAATATTATTTCACTTTTTAAGTAAACCGCACGATCAGAAGTCATGGAAACTCGCATATGAGCTAAAGTACTTCAAGAACAAGTTAATCGTTAAGTTTTCTTGTCACTCTCTTTCAGTTCCATAAACTTTTATTTTAAGAGCTACACGGAGATAAATGGATGATCAGACATGAAATGTCAAAATTTAGATGATCAGTTTGATCTTTTAGATAGTACCAAGTACCATCCACAATTTGTTCTTCATAGTCAGAGAAACCATAATTTTAAAGTCTCTTTGAATATCCACATGTGATTTAGACTCACTATCAGTATAGACGAATCGACACTCCAGAATTTCAAACACAAGTGGCTGTGTTACAACCTCTACCGAACGCTGAGCGAACACACCTGAAACCCGAAACGCATTTTTGGAGCAAGTGACGTTCGGTGTCGGGTTGTCCGTGTTTACAAAATTTGTAATTAGGTCAAACCACCTGTTCAAACGTTAAACATGTATGGCAAATGAATGAAATATGCTAAACATGTTGTAGTATGGTTTTCGTTCTGATTTTAAACGTCGAACTCGAAACTTCCGAGTCATTCATTAAATATTGCGCATTCTCAACCTTTTCGACCGAAACCGTGTTCAGAATTTCATAATTAGTTGATCAAGAAACATGACTTGCGAGATTTGAATCACGCGTTTATATTGTATTCTGAATTTCCCAGTCACGAATGGTCAGAAGTTCTGACGATTCCTGAACATCCTGATCATTCCTGACAAGTCTAACGATTTCTGAAGATATGCTAATTCACATCCCATCAGGTAGCTCATCGGCTAGGACCGCAGGTAGGCAACCCAAAAGGATTAAAAATTGAAAATAATTTTTTTTCAACGTTTCATATACAGATTCAAAAGTTAGAAATTCAGAATCTACGGGTTTCGACGATTTCAGATACCCATTTTTCTAAAAAATTTAAAATTAGATCAGATATAATGTGTCTTGTAAATAGAAAGAGATACATCAAAACGTACAAAATTTTCAGATTTACTTTCAGTCATTCAATATATAAATATTATTAATTAATTATAAGTAAAAAGAGAATATGCATAAATAAATAAAAATGAATAATATAAATAACCCGGGAAATATAAAAGGGATTAGGTTTTATGTCATTTCATTCTTGGACCCCTAATAAAGGGATTATCCTTCGAACCCAAGCTGTGACGATTTCTGAACATTTCTCACAAATTCTGACTTTTCCTGACGATTTCTGTCGAGAACGTAACAAAAGTGGTCCGAAATGGTCAGAAGTCCTGACTTTTTTTCTGACGATTCCTGACTTTTTTTTATTAGGGTCGCCTCGCGTCCTCAAAGTAATAAGTTGTCAAAGGCTTCATATATATACAATCATATAACTTTTCACGTTTCTTAGGTGTCATTGTTAACTTAAGTTCCGTATTTTATGAATATTTCAGGTTGAAGAATGAATTATTTGGTTGGAAATTCAACTATTCGAATGAATACTTCAGGTTGAAGAATGAAAGATTTGGTTGAAAATTGACTTTCGTATTGAAAATTCATATTTTTGGATTGAAAATTCAACTGCATCGTTCGAAGTTGAATTGCTAGATTGAAAATAATTTTTTATGACGAAGGCATGATTTCAGTCCTTTCCGACGCCTATGAAGCGTAGCTCAAGCTCTACTGTGAGGAAATTTTGGTTGCAGATAATAGAATTTCGCGGTTATTTACGGAAAGTTACCACATATAACTGATCAAATTACCGTAAATCACCAAACATTGTCATAGATTTCTACAAATTTATGAGAATTTTGAAAAATGAACTTTGGGTAATTCCTCGTAAGTTACGATAGTTACCTATAAAATTACCGTGATTGACTGAAAATTTTCATAAATTTCCGAAAATTTATGGAAAATTTGAAAAATAAATTCTGGCTTATTCATAGTAAGTTACCATATTTACCGGCACTGTAAAAAAAAAGTTGTTGAAAATTACCGCATTAATCAGCGGACATAAAAATTCGAGTGATTAACGTGGTAATTTTACTGCGATAATTGAAAATAATGTGATACTTTAAAATCACATGCAGACAGGAAAATTTTCGTAATGTCAGTTTCAAACATTGTAGTTTTACGTTCCTCTTGCAATATTCAACTGTCAATGTAAAATGGCAAAGGCATGTTTCACTGCGTATGCGCTAGGTAAACCTACGTGCATGGGAAAGTAACCTCTACGGCAAATGTCATTTACTACATGTTTTTCTTTTGGAAAGAAGCTATACTTTATATGACGCACAAAACAATCAATGAAAATTGAGGTTCATGTACGGGGTAATCTAACCTACAAAACTCATCTCAAAACATTTATTTCAAATGCTGGCGCACCGAAAGGATGTCGAGGGGCAATTTTTTCCACCACAGGAGGCACATATCCCTATTTGAGGGGGAAAGTCCCTCCGAAACGTCAAGACTCGCGATAAATATTAAACAATTAATGAAATAACACAGTTTTTAAACGCCGGAAAAAAGGAAATAGAAACAATACAATCGGCGCCGCGTGGTATCTCGATCGATCACTAAATCGATTTAAAAGGACTTCTGGCGCCATATTCAGAATAGAAAAAGAATTGAAACATATGTAGGAGTAATAATTCTTAATAAGTTATAACATATTATTTTAAAAAAACATAACAAATAGATATTATCTTAAAAAATATAAGAAAAAAAGAAGGAAAAATATATTCAGCGAAAAATACTGACCCACGCAAAAGACCCGGTGAATAGTTTCCGATCTTAGTCTATGAGAACATAATCATTTCTCTAAAAAATCAAAGTTATAGCGACTTTGATTTTTTAAAAAGGTCCTTGGGTTCTGGATTATTATTATAACATCCTAAGAGTCTACCCAGCCACAAGAAATAAATGAAATATAGCTTTCAAGATTTGGTAAAGATTTCCCAAACTTGTAGTTGGCAAAAAAATGTTATTCCCACAAAATGCAAAGTTGTCGTGTTAATGATTTTTTCAGAGAAACCTTAGGTTATATAATGTACCCCTAACACTCCATCGAACCCACCCACGTATACGAAATCAATTCCAGTAAGCTGGAAAGACTTGGTAAATATATTGCTGTATTACTCTTGGCGAAAAAATAACATTTTTTGAAAAAGTCGAAGTCTTTGTTTCTGTGATTTTTTTATGTGATCTTCAGTCAATAGATTGTTATCAGAACACTAATACAAACCCACTCTCGCATTCATCTCGCAATCATTTCTGACAAGATGTAAAGACTCTTTGAATATTTTTCGATATGCTCCTTCAGGAAAATTATAATTTTTCGAAAATATGGAACTCTCGACCCGGAGGATTTTTTTTGCATACTTCAGGCTATACATTCTTATCAGAAAACCCCCTCTCCACACCCATGAAGTAACAATCATTTCTGAAAAGCTGTAAAAACTCTGTCAATATATTTTTCGATCATCTCCCTCAGGAAAATGATCATTTTTCGAACATATTGAGCTCTGTGCCCGGATGAATTTTTTGTGTAGACTTCAGGCTGTGGATTCTTATGATAAAACCCCCAAAACACATTTATGCAGTGAAAATCTTTTCTGAAAAGCTATAAAGACTGTTATTATTTGTCAATCTTCTCATTTGGGAAAATGAAAGTTTTTTTGAAAATATGGAACTCTGTGCCCAGATGAATTTTCTTTCTAAACTTCAGGCTATGGATACTTATCACAACACACACTTCTAAACACACCCGGGCACTAGCAATCATTTCTGATGAGATGTCAAGATTCTGTGAATATTTTTCGATCTTCTCCTTCAGAAAAATTATCATTTTTCGAAAATATGGAACTCTATGCCCGGATGAATTTTTTATTGTGGACTTAAGGCTATGTACTGTAATCACAACATCTCCTTAAATACACCCAGGCAATAACAATCATTTTAGAGAAGCTGTAAATTCTCTGTGAATATTTTCGACCTTTTCCTTGAGGAAAATGATCATTTTTCGAAAATATGGAACGCTGTGCCCGAATGAATTTTTTTCTCGTATTCAGGATATTATCTTCCCCCGTACGATCGGATTGCATATATGCGCGTGGAAGAGGGGGAGATACGCAGTGAGATTAGTGTGCGTGGGGGGAGGTGCGTGTCCCCTGTACGTTTAGTGTTTGTCGGTGCTGACTACGGAGGTCAATGAGAGGAAGGGATTCCCTAAGCGTAGGGAGGGAAGGATAGGAAGGTTGAGGGGGGGGGGGGTGGAGAGAGAGGGTTACGTGACCGGGCCCCGTCTAGTTGTGAGGGGGTGGTCGAGGTGCCGAACTGCGAGACGATGAGGCGGACAGATATTTATCGAGCCCACTCATGCCCTGTGGCAAATTACGCTGACTGGTGGGGGGGGGGAGGTACACCCTCTTGATGTCCCCCTTGATCAGCTTCCTCCACGTAGTCAGACCGCCCATGAGTGCATGGACTTGCGGGAGGAGGTAAAACGGGAGTGCGTCGACTTGTGGCTTCTTGTGGAGGGGGAGGGGAAGGAGAGGTAAGGAAGAGGGGAGGCCCGCGGCCTAAGGTGTGGGACGGTCCACGTGTGTCTTCACCGACCCGGAGAGGCAGGGGCCGTCAACTTTAGAAATCGCGACCGAGATTTCGCTTACAAAGGTCGGCCCCCTTGAAACGTTTTGAAGGCGGAGATACTAACAGGGACGGTGAAAACGTCTTGTCGGCGGTGAGGGAAATCGCGTCGCTGTCGGCGGTAGCGACGCGTTCGGTTACTAGTGGAGTAGAGGTAGCGGCTGCCTCCTGGATATCCGGCAACGGCGAAGGTTCCGGAATGGTGGGTGACGTCGCCCGAGGTGGCGTGGCGCAACGGGAAGGCCCCAAAGATGTGAGGGTCCGTTGACACGCGTTGATGATCTCGTTCGGCGGTAGTAGTGGCTCGCAAGGCTCTACGCGTAATGCCCGCGGGCGCGCCTACTCGACGGGCGGGAATGTATAACACGCGTCCTGAATAAACGCGGGCACGAGAGGTTTCGCGCGATCGTTCGCCGGCCGTCGTTGTCGAGGGTCCTTAGTCCCCGGTACTCCCACCAGGTGCCAACCGTGGTCCTGAACTATAGCGGGATTTTCCGGGTCGTATTCCGGCGCGCGCCGTGCTCGTTCCTCAAATATTCTCGCGGCAGCCCGTGCTGCTTCCGCGCGTCTTTCCTCCACGCGGCGCGCGTGAACTTCCGCCTGCCGTCGGGCCTCGGCGATCCGAAGGTTTCGCTCTTCTGGCGTTTCCTGTGCGCGACGCGCCTGACGGAATCGGGTCCGCTTATTCCTGCGCGACTGTCCTGGGCCCCCTGTCATCAAGGGTGTTGTGACCTGAACACCCGGCAAAGAATTAAACACTGGATTCAAATCCCCAACGTTCGGATGAAAGTGACGAGGGCGGTTCCCTGTCACGGAGAGACTTTCGGTTATATTATATTATTGTTTATTTATTTCCCACGCGAATTGTCGGTGACGATTTCCCTATCTGGGCCGAACCCCGGCAGGTCAGCCACTCGCGATCTAGATGCCCCAACTTCCTAACAGGGCCGAACCCCGGCGGGTCAGCCACTCGCGAACACTAACACTGAGATTATTCCCACAGACGCGAACCCGAACACGAATACGCTGAACTGGAACACGAAGGACTGCCGAAAGAAAGAAGTGCCAGAAGAAAAGTGCTGACATTTATAATAAAAAAAAAAAAATCCCGTAAACCGGGCGAAGCGATGACGCGAGTTCTCGAGACGAAGGCTGTTATCCGAGGTGATGAAACGAGCGCGAAGTCCCGATGATGAATTTAGAGAGGGTCTCTGAAGAGAGAAAAGCGATTGTAGCATTGACGTTCTTTATTTTTATGATGTCGAAATTACAGCGGTTGAGAAGGCAGAGCGGATGCTGCTGACTCCTCGATTTCTCAATTTCTACTGACTTTCCTCGAGTCTCTCGGCTCGCAGCAACCTCGACACGGGAGCTTCACAGGCGGTGGGAGCGGCAGCGCGCTCTCTGATTGGCCGAATATCGACAACGGAGTCGTGGCCAAACGGAGGGGATAGCCGCCCTGGCCCACTACCCGCGAGTTCACGCGCCATCGGCCATGCTAGCCGAGAAATTAAATATTATAAAAACCTTTATATGTAAATTAAAAATAAGAATTAACTTTCAAAATTAATAAAATTCAAAGGGTTATTAGATACAAATATTATCTATCAAACTGTTTAAAAAGAATTTAGATCGGTCCATTAGAACGGTCGTTCGGGCTATTTGTCTATTAAGCGCATAATTAATAATAATTTATTGTTAAACTAATTTATTTCAAACCCGAAAGACCCTTCCGACCGATCCCTAAAAAGAAAATAATCCTAACCTAATCTATACAATAGTAATAATAGGACAAATCCCGTGAGGAAAGATTTATTGCTTTAATACTAATTTCTGTCGATATTTGAGTATATATAAATTATATATCCTCAGATACCGCCCTAAATTTAATGCCAAATTCCCAGGGGGGGGGGGTGAATTACCTATTGTTTATCGTGAATGAGAAAGTTTTCGAACAATTGTCTTAGCAAAAATAATCTTTAACTCCTAATTAATCTATACTGGCCCTTGTTCCTTCCGTCCCCTTCCCCAGCTTAATTTTGAATCTTTTTATATTGATTTCTTCCCGGTTTTATTTAGTTTTATTTTGTTATGTGTCCGCCGATTGAGATCCTTTGCCTTGTAGACCAGTACGCCTGAGCGAGAAGCATAGAGGAGAGAAAGAGAGGGAGGGTAATTTAAGTGTAAGGAAGCGTGCAGAGGAAAATGAGAGAGTCTGAGCGAGAAGCAAAGAGGAAAGAAAGAGAGGGAGGATAATTGAAGCGTAAAGGAAGCGTGCGAAGGAAAATGAGAGTTCGGGCGTACGTGACTTGGCGAAGGACCCCGACCGGCCAATGGAGCGCATCATAACAATGGAAACGTGCTCTAGCACGTGTTTACCGGCTTACGGGGATATTTCCTGGCCATTACCGGCGGCCTTGAGGGGACAGGGGAGAGTTGGAAGAAAGGTGTTGATGGCAAGCAAACTCGTCGTTTCAAAACATCGTAAAATCGACACTCAGTGCTAAAGGACTTTCACTTTGATTTTCGAAGGAAAATTAAAGTGGAGGGCCGCACAGATGAGTGTCGATGTTATGCGGTTCTCAACTATGGCTGGTGGCCGATAACAAGGCTATGAATATCTATCAGAAAACCCCACAAAACACCCAGATAAGACTTCGTGGTGGCCGTTGAGCACCATGAGAACGATTTGAAACTTGTCTTTTTTCAGATTATTCTTGAGAACCAGTTTTCGTGACAAGTTTTTTATTATTTATTCCAAAGACATTCTGACTCTTATGGCTTTTTTCTCAACCTGAATTCTAGTTGGAATTCGAAGGCTCAAGTCCATCAGACTTCATATAAATAAATTGATTAGCATTTCGAACTCGAAAGTTCATTGCCTCACTACCCGATTCGGGTAGTGTTTCTAGGTGGATAAATACTACCAGTGTGGGTCCACCACACCCACGACGGGCCAACACCACGCAGTATTCCCCGAACGGTCACCCATCCAAGTACTAACCGCGCCCAACACTGCTTAACTTCAGTGATCTTACGGGAACTGGTGTTTTCAGCGTGGTATTGCCGTTGGCCCATCAGACTTCATAGTAGCCCGAAATAAAAAAAAAATTGATCCTGGCACAGAGTTCCATGTTTTCGAAAAAACGTTCATTTTCCGAAATGAGAAGATTGAAAAATATTCACAGTTCACAGAGTCTTCATAGCTTTTCAGAAAAAAATGTTACTGCGTGAATATATTTGGGGGGGGGGTGTTATTATAAGAATCCATAGCCTAAAGTATGAAAAAAAATCCTCCGGGCACGGAATTCAATACTTTCGAAAAATGATAATTTTCCTAAAGGAGAGGATCGAAAAATATTCACAGAATCTTGAAATCTTATCAGAAATGATTGGTGCTGCCTGGGTGTACATGGAGACGTATTGTGATAAGAATCCATATCCTCATGTCTAAAAATCCTCTGCGCCCAGAGTTCCATATTTTCGCAAAATGATAATTTTTCTGAAGGAGAAGATCGAAAAATATTCAAAGAGTCTTAACATCTCGTCAGAAATGACTGGTAATGACTTTGATTTCTAATGCGAGAGTGGGTTCGTATGGGTTTTCTGATAACAGTCTATTGACTATCACATAAAAAAATCATAGAAACAACGACTTCGACTTTTTCTAAAAATCTTATTTTTTCGTCAAAGAATGATACAGTAATATATTTACTAAGTCTTTTCAGCTCACTGGAATTGATTTCTAATACCCAGGTGGGTTTGACGAAGTGTTAGGGGTACATTATATAGCCTAAGGTTTCTTTGAAAAAATCATTAACACAATAACTTTGCCTTTTGTGGCAATAACTTTTTTTTGCTAACTACAAGTTTGGAAAATCTTTACCAAATCTTGACAGCTATATGTAATTCATTTCTTGTGGGTGGTTGGACTTTTGGGTATGTTATAGTAATAATCCAGAACCCGAGGACTTTTTTAAAAAATCAAAGTCGCTATAACTTTGTTTTTTTAGAGAAATGATTATGTTCCCATAGACTAAGATCGGAAACTATTCACTGGGTCTTTCCAGCTTTCTAGAGTTGAATTCTATTGCGTGGGTGGGTTAGATGGGATGTTAGGTGTACATTATATAGCCTAAGGTTTCTCTGAACCTCTGAATGAGTTTTATTTATTTACTTCATCAGTCAGTATATTTTTCCAAGAGAATATTCATTTTTTATGTTTTTTAAATAATATATTATAAATTATTAAGAATTATTACTCCTACATATGTTTCAATGCTTCTTCTGTTTTGGATTTGGCGCCAGAAGTCCTTTCAAATCGATTTAAAGATCGATCGAGATACCACGCGGCGCTGATTGTATTGTTTCTGTTTACTCTTTTCGGCGTTTGAAAACTGCATTATTTTATTAATTTTTCAATATTTGTCGCGAGTAAAAGATTTAATACTTTCACGATGATTCATTATAAATTTAAATTAAAAATTTGAATATTTTTCGGGTTTCAATCGTGTGCGAAACCCGGAAAATCTTAAAATTTTTAATTTAAATTTATTATTTATTGCGAGTTTTGACGTTTTGGAGGGACTTTCCTCCTCAAGTAAGGATATGTGATTCCTGTGGGGAAAAAATTACCCCCACCCCCAACATTCTTTCGGTTCGCCAGCATTCGAAATCAATTTTTTTATGTGAGTTTTGTAGGTTAGATTACCCCCTTTATGAGCCTCAAGGAGAACTCTCGAGAAAAAGAGATACATAAACTCAAAATTTACATAATATTATAACTGTTTAATTGAAGAAGACTATTTATAAACAGTATAGTTTCAGCTTGTGTAACGGACGTTTTTTTCTCTAATTCTACACAAATACCACACTCAAGCAGGAACTTTTTTTATTCACCTTATGTACCAAATATCAGTATTAGCCTACGTGCGTAGTTATAGAAAACTCAAAGAATGTATTACGTTCTTCTATACATAAAAAACACGCACGCTAATGCGTTGTTGTCGAGTGACACCGGCCGCGCAATTTTTTTTCCTCTGCAGCGTCATCAGCGGACCCTCAAGCGGTTAACATTGGAATTACAAAATTCTGGTAAAATTTCCATCGTTCTGCTTTTCTACACTTTCTATGTGAATTGGATTACAGTACATTTTGTGATTGTAAAGAAACCTGGTAAAAGTGCATGATAATATCTGTTATAATATGGTTAAAATTTATCACGTTAATCACTGGTATTTTTATTTCCAATGATTTCTGTGGTAACATTACACTTTTACGATAAAATTGATATAAATATTTTGAAATTGCACTGCTAGTCACTGCAAGTTCACCATGAACTTGCAGAATTAACGCATGAATCATAGTAAAACGTTTACAAACCGATTCGCAATTTTCAACAACTTTTTTCACATTCTGTAAAATAAACATGAATGACCGAATATTTCCATTCATTTCTGCAAATTTATAGACATTTCAAAATCGTATTTTGGGCAATTTATAGTAAGTTACCATAATTCACATCTGAAATTACCGTGAAAAATAAAAAATCTCTGGCAATTTCTTTATTGAATACTTGATAATTTGGACTAAGTTAACATAAATTTGATGCTTCTCTATTCAAAATCTGATATGAACTGAAATCATGACTGTATTTCGAGAAATGTCTGGAATCAACCAGGAACTTTTTCGACGTGTGTACGTTTTCAGTATTCCTCTCCGGCTCGAGCTACGCGCCCGCCTACGACTTCTACTCCGCGGAGGTGCATAATATACGATTTTCCGATTCAATGTTAATAATTGAGTTAAATATTTATTCATTTGGCTCAAAATTTAATTATTTTGTTAAAGTTTTGATTTGGTTTTGCTTGACAATATGTTTCAAAATAAAATTCAACTATTCCATTTTTGATCGAAAATTTATATTTTTTAGTTAAAAAATCAGCTCGCTGATTGAAAATGCATGTATTTTATTAAAAATTCACCTTCTTGGTTTAAAAATTCTTCTCCTCTGGTAGTATCATGGTTCAGGATTCAATTGTTTCATTGACAATTTGGGTGTTTGGGTTATTTATTGTTATTATGTTATATATTATATGTAATATGTTATTTGTTATTTATTCATATCAACTATAAATACTGATCGTTACTACACTTCAAGTTGGAGTTTTCATAATTGAGCTTACACTAACAATAATTGAAGAAATAATATTTTTTTGAGGAGAAATTGGTATATTGGTATATTTTCTTACTGATTGTTATTAACAGTTATACACTCTAAAAACAGACGATTAACTGTCAAAATATTCCTTTCACTATTAAAGGATTTTCTATTCAAAATTGGCATGAGAGGAAATCTTTCCATAGTTAAAGGATTGTCGTTTCAAATGCTATCCTTTAACTGTGAAAGGATTTCCTTTGATCTTGAAGTGAAATCTATTGTCGAACAAGAGAAAGAATAATTTAAACGTTAAAAGAAAACTTATTGCATGATAGTACGTGCAAGAAATGTACAAAAGCCAAACTTTGGTGAATGTGAATATAAAATCAATGTTATTATAAAATCGGTATAAAATCGACGCTTTGAAAAATCATTTCACAAAGAACGTCTTACGAACTTTTGATTGACAAAAGCATTCAAAAAATTTATACTTGGATTGTCGAAAGCGTAAAAGTCAATATAAAGTGAGGTTATGCGGATCAAAAACTGTTCTTTCAGTACAAGTACCTTCCAAGGTTTTCGCGTCACAATCTGGGATTCCCAATTTTTGGAAGAAATTTATTTCCCACCTCATTTCGCACGTTTTTATACTCACTTTACCAAGTAATTAATAAATCGTGTAGTGAAAAAATCCACTCATGCGCAGGCGCATTTTCTCTGCTAGCCAACAGATGAAATCCTTTAATAGTTAAAGGAATTCTTTTCAAAGTCAAAAGAAATCGTTCATCACTAAAACTACTTCCGTTTTGCATTTAATGTATAAGTATTTGAACAGTGAAATGATTCTATTGATGGACAAAATAAATCTGCTTAATTTCAAAGGATGTATTCTGAAAGGAACGTAATTTTACTGTTAATAGACTTTTTCTTAGAGTGTACAAAGTGTTACTCAATGCCTCATATTCAGTTTCAAAATCATTCTCAACTTGTTTTTGGATAATTTCAATGAAAGAAATGTTTTTTGTTAGTTTTTGGAAATGATAAATATATGACGAAATTATGCTGTTTCAGAGGTGACTTTTCTTCGTTCAATGAACTATTTTGGAGAAAAGAATGCTGTCAAACAGGATCGAAAACACTTTTATTTCACTTTCCAACATCTGCGTGACATATTATCAATATTTTTGAAGAAAGGGGCATTATCGAACCTATGATCTTGGATGAATTTTAGTTACGTAAGACACTGGCCTGAAAATATTCGTCCATGAGAAATTTTATACTTACTCTGAGCTTCTCAAGATAAAATAACATAATAGTCAAACTTGGTTCAAACAGAAAGTATCTGAGTTTCTCAAGGTAAAATAATAATATACATGCTAGAGTTTACCTTCTACTAAATAAATTATGTGATACTAATTAAAACCTTTTACGTAACTCCTACAATTATCCATATACGCAATTTATGCTAATGTAGGGGACAATACAAATACCGCAGAACAGAATATATGCACGCAGCATCAGAATATTCATTAGTTAAGCTGTTCTCAATATTCTCCGTTAGTCAGTTTTTATCTCATTTAAAAAAATGAGGATCCCTCATGCTGTTGTCTTGGCCTTACATGTTATTCTTAATCCCATTGGTGAGCAACGAATAAATTATTAATACTTTTTCATATCTTGTTCTTTACAGCGAGTACGTTGGAACATATCTATTATATATTAATGAATGTGAAATACCAGGTAGACTTTTAGGACTAACTGATCGTGATTAGTCTTTTACAGTTTTTTCGATGAAAAATTTATACATCAGAGAAAGTTTTCTAATTTTGCGAGAAAAAATATCTCTTAGGGAGAAAAACTAAAAAATTCAGGATTGACAGGGCTTTCACATAAGGTTTTAAACTAATCACCCTGTAAATTTCGCGTCACTGTTTTCTCCCAAAACGGCAATTTTAAATTTTGATTGTACTTTGAGTAAGGTAAACCGCGTTAAGTGTGCGAACATTCATTTTTATTTACACTGTATTTATCACTTGTCTACACGAAGAAACTGTTGCACAATCGCGTTATTCAATGCAACACTTCACAATTATAGGTTTCTAATTAATTCAAACAAAGAAATTAAGTTATCTTTCAGAATTAAAAACTTGGCAATCTTTGGTTTCACAATTTATGTTATAATTGACTCATAAGAAATGAAATGGAATATCGAATTGAAATTTTACTATTCGCAATACATTTTTAACATTGAAAATTCATCAACCCTGTTCGTTTTTTTACAGAAATATCATCAGGTATGCAGCCCGAAACCAGGGACTTTCTGGCGAATTTCGGCAAGAGTAACGACCATGCGAATCATCAAGGTAGATATTGTACAAATAAAAATTTAGAAGAGAACTGTTAATTGTTCGTAACAAGTTTTTATATGAGCAGTTGAAAAATAGTAATGATCTTTCAAACCAGTGAATATTTTGATAGATCCTTATTTCCAATGTTACAAAACAAATTTTGGAAAAAGCATACTGAACCGGGATTTAATTTTTTTAATAAGCACCCTATTTGTAGGCTCTTCTCCTTCTGAAGCATGATGTTCCGTCAGATATTTTTGTAGAATAAAAGAAGAAAAATGACTATTTTAGCAAGCGCCTACTTATAATTGCTCTTCTGCAGATTGGTGGAGGCGTTGGATGCCAGCAGCTCCACTACAACAAATTGGAGAAATGAAAGAAATCAATATCAAGAGAATTTTTGACTTTTTTGAGCTTTCTAAAACTGCAAAAATTATTTTCCAAAGAACAATCTCCTAGAAGTTACACTTAAAATAAAATATGCACTAAACCTAAACGTAAACCCTTATGAATTTTTGGCCATTTTTTGGCACATTTTGGCCACTAATCGCGATTTTAGGGCTATTCAATTTTTCTGTCTCAAAAAACCTAATTGTAGATTGACGCTTTCATAAGATTCTAGTTATCATTATTATCATCGCCGCAATAATATTTATCGAACCCCGAGAAGTACCCATAGCACATTAAACGAACCCCATTCCAGCTGCCTTCAACTAAAACCGCCAAAATAATTTCAGATGATATTCAATAATTATTATATATTATTCAATGATAAATATACATTATGTGTATTCAACAACCACAAAAACAAACTCTAATATATTTAACAAACCGCGTCTCAGCTGCCTTCAAATAGAACAGCCAACAAATTTGCAATAAAAAGTGAGAACCCAACCACTTGACCAATGTATACCATTAGGCCATTTCCCTTTCGAGGTAGGCGTGACACTACCCGATTCGGGTAGTATTTCTAGGTGCATAGTTTCTTGTAGTAAATAACAACACTGCTTAACTTCAGCGATCTAACGAGAACTGGGGTTTTCAGCGTGGTATGGCCGTTGGCCATATAACACCAATAACAATTCATATTCTTATCCCTATTGTTATGTTGCGCAATTCCAGAAGTAACCTCAGGTTCAATTAATGAACCTCGTTTGAGCTGCCTTTACCTGAAACAGCCAAACAAATACCCAAAAACAAAAAAAACTATTCCTAGCATATTTAGCGAACCCCGTCTCAGCTGCCTTCAACTAAAACGGCCGAAATAATTTCAAACTAAAATTAATCACCACAAAAACTTTTCCAAGATGCTGGTTAGTATCTCCATAGCTGCAGTTATATTCAACAGCCCTCTAGAACTAACCCCAGCACATTGAACGAGCCCCGTATCAGATTCCTTCATCTAAAAATGCCAAGAAAAATTCAAATTGAAAATAAGCACTCCAGACACCTTCCCAAGACTTTAGTTATATCACCATCGCCGCATAATATTCAAAAATTCCTAAGAACTATCCCTAGCACTTTTACTAAGTATCGCCCCATCTGCCTTCCACTAAAACAGTCAAAAAAGTCTCAAAATAAAAGTAATCACTCTCGAAATCTACAAGAGACTCTCGTGCATATTCTATCCACACAATGATATTAAACAGATACGAAAACCACCCTTAATGTATTCAACAACCCCCGCTTTAGCTTTCCTCAGCTAAAACAGCCAATACGATTTCAAATGAAAAACAATCATCACAGACAATTTTGCACGACTGTAGTTATTATTGCAATCGCTGCAAGAATATTTGAAAAACCTACGAAAAAAACCTGTAGAAGATTTAATAGCGAACCTGTGTCAGCAACCTTCATCTAAAACTGTCAAAAAATGCGTTTTTTCAATGAGTTAACGGTTAAGTTTAAGGGTTGTTTGAAGACACCTTTGGGATTAAGAGTATATTGTAGAGTTTTCCGTGGATGAATCGTTGACCTGTATTAAGATAAAGCTAGTTTCAGTTGCTTCAGGTTGAGCTAGATAAGCTCTGTTTTGTCATTCCTTGAGTATGCTAGGGGCGGTTTTGGCTTTTTTATTATCACTGTTGTAAACGAGTTATTTACTAGAGTTTTGGGAAAGTACCTGTGCGATTCTTTACAATTACATATTTCTTTGCCTGTTTTAGGTGAAAATAGTTGCGATTGGGTTCGCAAAATGTGCCAGGAATTGCTGTTTGGGGTTGCTAAATGATACTGTGCATATGATACGTAGTATGCAATAGTATTTGGAAAGTGGCTAGGCTGATTATTTTGAATTTTGATTCTTTGGGTAGTTTTATGTAAAAGCAGCTGAGACGAGCTTCGTTAATTGTGCTAAGGATAATTCTTCAGGGCTGTTAAATATCACTGCGGCGATTGCGACATTAAATAAAGTCTTGGAAAAGCGTTTGGGGTGATTGTTTTTCATCTGCAATTTCTTGTATAGTTCTAATTAAACTTAGCTAAAACGGTGTTCGGTAAATGTGCTAGATATAGTTATTGGGAGTTGTTGAATATTGATGAACTTGTAAGTTGAAAATCTGATTATATTAATTCAGAAATGCACAGTTCGAAGTATCCCATTCGTGAACGTGGACCTGTTAGTTAAAAATATGAGCGCAGAGACCTGCACAGTTGGACGAGTATCACCTATGTACGTTGGCTTATCACAGTTGTATGATACAAAATTGTTTGAGCATTAATAAAGATTAGCTTTTATGACGGTTATGATGACCCTTAATGCAAGGACAGGTAGGCATTAGAAAACCTTTTTTCTGCCTCAAGACATAAAATAAAGTCTAGCTTCATCTCATAAGTCCGAATTGACAAATTTCTTCAATAAGTTTTGGAAATGCTTGGATGAGCCATCATTAAGATGATAACCAGGACAAAATATTCTGAGACGGGTAGTCTACTAAGACAGTACCAAGTCCTCGAATGGTTTCCGGTTCCTCGTAGCTATTGATTGTGAGGAAGCAAGGTTATCTTGAAAAGACTTACAGCAAACCCATAACTTGGAGGTTTTCCGGGATTCTGAGCGGAAATTGAGAAACTATATTTAAAAATTAAAATTTTTCCATCAATATCGTCTAAGTTTCAGAAAATTCAAGAAATTAAGATATTTCTACGAGCCTCATAATGAGGTAGTATTTCAAAGAAATCCACTAGTTATGGGTTTCATGGAAACCACCCAGTTCTCTAATTTTCAAAAACTTTGAGAGAATTTACCAATTCAATCAATTTTTCAAAAAATTGCTCCAATCGAATAAAAACTTTACAGTTTTCAAATTTTGAGTTTAAATGTGTGATCAAAAACCAGAAATACCCTCTAGTCTAGAGTTTAAAGGAAATGTGCCAGTTTCTTGAATTTCCAAAAATTTCGGTTATTTGTATACAAAATGTCATGTATTTTATTTCATCTAAAATTTGTGATTAGAAACCCACAAAAACCCGTCAGTAATAAGTCTTATTGAAATCGTCCAGTTTACTGAATTTTACAAATTTGGGTGATTCGGAGTGAAATTGTCAAATTTTACATTTTTACCTCAAACTTTTTATCAGAAGCCTGGGAAGATAGCCTGAAGGCTTCAAGCAGAGCTCCGAGCTACCACGAGCTGCTCGAGGCTTAAATCTTTTCGAACGCTTGAAACTTTCAAGAATTCGAACCTGTCGATGTACTTTCATTTTTTTTAATTTCGAAAATTTTAAATTTTTAAATGAACTACAAAAGACAAATTTGGGTTTGGATTGCTTTGAACTGAATTGAATTGCTTTGGTTCGCATTGAATTCATATTTGGAACTTTTGTAGGGTTTATAAACTTATGCTCGAATCACCAGATCATTAAGGATTTCCAACTGCGTTAATCGCCTGATTATTATGGGTAGTGTAAGTTAGAAGTGTGTGTGAACTAACGTAAATTAATTCTCAAATAATTCTGATATAAAAGATCACATAAGGTAAATGTCCCAGTAATCGTGACGGTCCCAGTAATCGTGAAACTTGGTTATAGTTTGAATATACTGTTAGAAAAATGTGTTAGAAGTAACATTTATTGATAAAACTCACTTATTTTTAGCATTTTATAATGGCAAATAGAAATTACATTTATTCAGATGAAATAAAAAACAAGAAAATTGGCATCACGATTACTGGGACTAAGGCCACGATTACTGGAACGTTTACCTTAACCACAGGCTTTTTTGCACAAAAATGTTACAAACAGCTGGTAACTATATTGACTACTATTATAATAATAATTACAACCATACTCACAACTCCTAATGCAGCTGTCAACTTTCTGAAAAAATTGAAATTTCTTTGTGAGCAGTTTCCTAGGTAAAACATCCCTCAATCCCTTCAAACTGACATACAAATTTTGCTACAAGGGGTTCATGATTGACCAACATACGATTGTCTTCTCAAAGAAACATTCACTCTTCTGTTTCTTCTTGCAGATTTGAGTTCAGAGTTTGAGTATTCACCTAAAGGCGACCCTATTCCTTGTGCTCCTCGTTTCGGAACTTCTGATTCTCCAGGCAGACATTCTCCTGAAGGGTCTCTTCTTCCTGTAGAGCCTTCCCTTCGTACCAGGTCCAAGTCTCCTCCTCCCAGGCATCGTCCTTTACTCATACTTGGATTTGAGCTTGAAGAAATTGAACTGCTTCGGCTTATCCCCCACACGAATCTGCACCGGCAATTTCAAATTCGAAGATACACTTTTCCTGCAGATAAACCAATTAAATTGCGAAAAGGACGCGATAACTTTGGACCGATGCCAACCGAAGAACAGAACGTAATAGCAACATCCACTGGTGACGCCGTTGCAATAATGGATACTTATACATCTCTTCGTGGAATGTTTAATTACAATGGAAAACGTGTGGGCATAAACATGGAAAGCGGCGCAGTGTTCGAGTTGACCCCGGAATTAGTCCGTGAAACTCCATTAGGCCACAGTCGCCGAATCCCGAAGAACTTTGACGTGATACGTGTAAGCCACGTATAAGTTCAAAAGTTCCACACCATTATTCTATTTCAGAAAGATTTAAACCCAAAATATAATTTTTTTTTATTCGAATCATAAAGATTGTTCTCCTGAAGGGTCTCTTTTTCCTGGCAATCCTCACAATATTGAATAATGAAAAAAAATGTAAAACTAAAATATAATATTGCTTGTAATCCGAAGAATGGTCAAAGTGTTACAAGCAACTGGACATTACATTAAAAGATTTCAATTATAATATTTCTCAAGGGTTTAATTTTTCTTGAATTCCCCATTTTTCCTCTGTTGCTAACAGATAAAAAAGATCGCTTCCTACTTCCTCGCGAAAATATTTCAAAAATAAAACTATTACAAAGTTTTAGTGATTCATATAAAGGAAAGGTGGGAACGTTGGCACAATTAGAAGGAAACATGTGTTTAAGAGTAGAATATATAATCATAAATAGAGAAAAACTTGAAGTTGCCTGCCAATACGGGTGATTTTGCGCACCACTTTTCTGTCGCTCTACAGGAAAAGGCAGTAACTACAAAATCAGTGAACTGAGAACAACGCAGAGAACGCTCAAATCTGGCTTAAACGCGCCGTTTTCACCACACGTTGGAAGTCAAATAAATTCCAATACACCAGTATTGTAAACTACATATCGCCAACTGAAATACGGAGCAAAGGATTCAGTTAACTCAATAAAGCATTCACCCGGAAGCGGAAGAAGATAATTTCATACCGACTCATAGTTCAGTTTTCATGTTTTCGGGTCACCGTCTAGTATAGGGCAAATTGCGTGGCTTCAGTGCCTTTTGTCACCGGTCCATAGATTTTAAATTCCCCTTCACAGCAGGCCACTATCGATATGCCTTACGGAACTCTACCGCATTATTCTTTACTCTTTGCATACCCCGATCAATCAGAAGGGGCTCGCCGCCCTTCACTTCAATATTCGAATAATAAGTTAAATCCTGAAACGGTTGACACTATAGTCAAGGAATGGGCAGAGGATTTTTGAACTAGGGTAAAAGAGGAGGCGATCGGTTTCAGGATTCACGAACGAAGAATTGGTGATACAGATTCCCTTGATTTTTGATACGCTTACAATAATTCCGTTAAAATTCTCACATAATTGTCACGCCAGTAGCGTTTTGATGAACAAGTCACAACTCGATATCAGGGTCCTGATGAAAGGACCGTTGGTGTTCTGACATGCTTGTATGTTCTATTTTTCAAGTTTTGAAACTCTGATACTATGAAAGAATAAATGGACAGGGTGTATCGTAATCTAAGGCCTATGAGACGAGTCGAGTTTTCTGATTAAAATCAGTTAACGCTACTTGCCATGGAAGTGCAGATGTACAAAACAATAGACTTTCTCGCGCAGCTGGTGAAAATATCAGTGGCAGTAGCAGTAGAACGCACTCATTTTGTGCGTCTACCATAAAAAAGTATAGATATAGTGATGATTAATAGTATAAGTATAAATAATATGTTTAAAAAACGTCAGAAAACGTAAAAAATGAAAATGATACTGAACCTATATCGTATATGCGCAAAGGTTATGGAGAGAGAGCCATTGCAGGTACTTTTTATGATCAATAACTCGCAAAATTTAAGCATTCAGATATATATATATATATATATATATAAACACCGCGGAAACACCATTCGGTTTCGGTTTCGATTCCCTTGGAATAGAACCGAAGGGCTTATGACAAAGCCACCGAACGCGTCCTCGGGTTGCGGATAGAGGGTCCCCGTACCAAGGGTTTCTGCTGAATATGGGTACAATAATTAATAAGCAGTCGCGGACAATTGTTCAGGGATGGTCCCGAAGGAATAACCCCTAAGCGAAGGTGTGCGAACCGTGCCGAAAGCTGCATGGCACCTGGGTGAGGTGTCTTTAACGGTGACCCTGGGATATCGGGCGATGTCTCAGAGTAATAGCCTTATCCTTGCACGCGGGGCTCTACAAGGATGGACGAACCCTTTCCCTAGCTGCTCGTGGGAACAACAATGAAACCAAAAAACCACCAAAATGTTGTAGATGCGGTTCAAAACGATCGAACGCGCAGAGCACCCGACAATGGATCGGCAAACAATGCCGATCATCCTAGAGTTCGGGGTGCTGAAAATAATTTAGATGGAAACACAACGACGAACCGGCGAAACGCCCACATTGAGTGGACGGATCAACTTAAGAATGATGTGTTAGACTGCTACGATGCCAGTATTATCCCTGTTCGTGGAGGCTTTATGGCGCGTATGCATACTCTGTGGTGCCAGAAACACCCAGAGCTTCAACACGTTTCGCATCAGTCTTTGCGAAATCAAGCCGACTACCTCCGCAAAAATGGATATGTACGCGGAGCGCTTCCTCAACCGCTGCTTGAACAAGCTGCAGACGAAGATGAAACGACATTAAGACCAACCGCAGAAAGTAGGCACCTTCTTGAAGATGATGGCAATTTCAGTACAAGGAGGAACATCAACATGCAAGTTCCTCTTAAGCCCCAAGATCTGGCTGAAATGGATGCCTCCCTTTGTGGAGATATCTCGCAAGAGTCCGACCTCTGGACCATCAATTGCTCAGTTTATGGTGCTGCGAGAGCTTTGGCTGATTCAAATCGAAGGCTCAAACCGACGATGGATCAAAAGACAAGAAGACGCTTGCATCAACTGAACAAGAAAATTGGATGGGCAAGACAGAATGCGTCCCGTGTTCAATGTGTGATTGACTACATAACATCTGGTAGACCGTTCACGGAAAGGGTTCGAAAGTTCGCCCAAGAACTAAGGACCTTGAATCACACACTAAACAAGTCAAAGCTGCTGACAATCAAGCAACATATTGTTGACAAAATAAGGCTGTTATCTGACGCAAGGAGGAGGATACAGAAGAGGGAGAGATGGATCAGAGAGAATCAACAGTTTCTCGCTGACCCATCGCGCCTCTTCAGTGATCCCCCTGTTTTTGTAAAAAATCCTCCCAAGCCCAAGGAGGTAGAGACTTTTTGGAGAGAGGTGTACAAGATCCCGAAAACACTAGAGTTGAAGGAAGATACTGACAATATCATCCGCTTCAAGGAGTTTTGCGACAGCCTCATAAAATCTGAGGAGGAGTGCCCATCAGTCACTGCCGAAGAGGTGAAAAAAGCACTTAGAGGCACGAAGAACTTTTCCGGTGCTGGACCAGATTGTATCAAGAACTTTTGGTGGAAGAAGTTTACTTCTACACACCAACATTTGGCCCGCATATTCACCTCATATTTAAAGTCGGAGATGCCCATTCCGCAGTGGCTAGTGTTAGGACGCACTATACTCCTACCGAAAAAAGGCGACTTGTCCAAACCAGAGAATTACAGGCCAATAACTTGTTTGAACACACTGTATAAGATTTTTACAGCTATCCTAAACAACAGGATTGTTCGACGAATTGAGCCTGTATGGCGAGAGATGTACGAACAACGTGGCTCGAAAAAAGGTGTAGCAGGCTGTCGAGAGAACCTGCTGATTGACAGGTGTGTCTGTAAAGACGCTACAGTCCATCAGCGCGTCCTGTCAATGGCCTGGATTGACTACCGGAAAGCTTTTGATTCAACCTCTCATAGACTTATCATCTGTCTGTTGGAAAGCTTGAAGGTACATCCACACATAGTGAGATGCATAGAGAGATTGATGCCTCTTTGGAAAACTAGATTTACCATCTCATCTAGGAATTATCGTCTGACGACGAACAACGTCACCTTCCAGAGGGGCGTCTTTCAAGGGGATAGTATGAGCCCTTTGCTTTTTTGCATCACACTTTTGCCTCTATCTCTTGCACTACGAAATTCTCCTGGATACCTCTGTGGCGACACTAATCAGCGTGAGCATAAGGTCACTCATGTATTCTATATGGATGACCTGAAGATCTATGCCGCTGGTAAAAGCAGACTTCAAACTGCTTTAAATATCGTCAAGAACTACACAGGAGAGATTGGGATGGACTTTGGTTTGGACAAGTGTGCCAAAATTCATTTGAAGAAAGGAAAGATTACTGGCGTTCCCAAGGACCCTGAGCTTGTGGATATAAGTGTTATTAGACATCTTAACACTGGAGAGACCTATACATACCTGGGCGTGCCTCAAAGCCGCATTCAGGACGTAACATCAGTGAAGGAGTCTCTCCGAAGCAGATACAAGCATCTTCTTCGACAGATTTGGTCTTCCAATCTGTCGGCGTTGAACAAGGTATCTGCGACTAACATGCTTGCCGTCCCGGTTCTACTCTACTCGTTTGGGGTGGTTCAATGGACGAAGAACGAGCTTAAGGCCCTTGATGTCACCACGCGTAAGATCATGCATATGCATAAAAGCTTGCATATCAATTCGTCAGTTCCGCGATTATACATTTCACGCCAGCAAGGCGGACGCGGACTTCTGAATCTCCAGTGTCTTCATAACCGAATTGTTTTGAGTACAGCTTACATCGTTGCGAATGGCAGAGATCCTCTCCTAAAGATGGTCAGAAACCACGAGATGATTGG